>LOEQ01008353.1:1739-25430 GCA_001685075.1 Bramus lutescens
AGATACTTGCCACTAAGGCTGATATCCTGTTTTTCTTTGATTCACAGAACCTGCCAAGTTGAAGGAAAGAACAGACTGCTGTCAACGTGTTCTTTGACCCCTATGACCCCTACACATGCACTGCAGCTGGCACACACACACACACACACACTCAATGTTATAAATATACTTTAATTTTTTAAAAGAATCAACAACACTGTCTTTGAACAGCACAGATCTCCGTGTCTTCTTTGCCTATTTCCATCTTCCCTCATCTTCCCTCTCGGAATCCACAGCCTAGAAGGCCCTCAGCCTGCCATAGTGACTCTTGTCTTTCCAGAGCAGGAAAGAGAGTGGCTAACAGTCACCGTCACAGGACAAACACTCCTGATATCTCTAAGCAGCTGAGAGTGAATATGCTTTAAATGTGTGATATGCTGTTCCAATCTCGATCTCCCCCATTTCTGCTATTGATCGTTCCCTGGCTTTAGAAGTGCGTACCCAATAAATATTAACCACCAGACACAGGCTAGCAGCTCCCTGTTACAGAATGTGCCTCTTGTCATCTCTCCCTGGAAAATAATCAGACCTACACTTAATATACTTGTAACAATAGTAAAGTGCCTCCGGGATATGATGTGAGAAACAGGAGTCAGAAATCATCTTTGCTTTATTTATTATGCTGTCAGTTATTGTCATGTGGTAAAGGCCAGAGAATCTAATCCCTTTCCCTACTGGGATTGGTATAGCTTGTCTTTTTTTAAAAAAAAAATGTAGATTGTAGATTTGAACAGTGCATAGCTGATCTCTGATGTGGTCTTTCTGTTATCCATATGCAACCTGAGCTTTACCGGGAGAGAAATGAATTTGACCTAAATCGGCTTGCCTTACCTAATATCACTTATTTGGGCTTTCTATCTGCAACAAAATTTGAGTATAGCAGATCTGGGGATATAGTTCAGTTGATAATATGCTTATCATGCAAGCATGAGGACCTGAATTCAACCGCCAGGGCCCACATAAAAATGAGAACAAGATAGCATGCACTTGTCATCCCACAGTGACAAGGTAGAGACAGATGGTTCCTTGGACTCACTGGTCAGCCACCCTAGCCAAATCAGTGAGTTCCAAGACAGGGAAAGAACCTGTCTCCAAAACTTCCTGATTCACAACTCTGGGGGAGTCTGAGCTCATGATGTCCTTGGGAATATACAGTTTTTGAAGGCTCCAGAAAGAATCCTTCCTTGTCCCTTCAAGTCTGTGGTGGTGACAATGACACTCCAGGCCTCTTTGGTTTCCAGCTGGGTCCCTCCAAGCTCCACTTCTGCTGTAGTGACTCTCTCCCTGTAGACCACACACTATTGTATGAAGACACTAGACATACTGCATGAAGACCCCACCCAACTCCTGCATGACCTCGTCTTAGCTAATTATATCTTTAACAGTCCCATTTTCAAACAAGGGCACAGTACTAGGCGCAAAGGGTTGGGACTTCCAAGTGCCTGTATAGAGACCATAGTTGAAGGCAGAACATTAAGTCAGTTGATAATTCTTCTTCTTATTTTTAGATGACTCTTGTTTCTAGATAGTCAAATTTCATGTGTGGTATTTGTGTGGGGCGTGGCCCTGTATTGATGATAAATTAAAGTGGTCGCACTGTTCGCCTGATAGCCACAGAGTCCTTTCAGCTGACCAGTACTCTCCCTCGAAGCTCTCTCATGGTCTCTTGATCCTCCTTCTCTGTTCCTTCTTTGACTACTACTGCCTGTCTTCATTCACCCTCGGCTTTCCTACAACACAGCTACAAATTTCCTATTTTCCTCTGCATTAATTTGTTTTAAACCAACCCCAAATGCCTTTGATGGATGAAGAACTGTGACTGATCTGACTAGCCCATCCTTCTTTGACAAACTATTTCCTGTTTGCAGTGATTTGAATAAGAAGCCCCCCCCCCAAAGGTTCCTATGTTTGAAAACTTGGTCCCTAGTTAGTGAAATTGATTAGGAAGGATTAAAAGATGTGACCTTGTTGGAGGAAGTGTGTCACTTGGGTGGGTCATTAAGGTTACAAAAGCCCACACCATTTCTAATTAACTCTCTACCTCATACTTACGGATCAGTATGCAAGCTCTCAGCTATTGCTCCAGTGCCATGTCTGCCAGTCTGCTATCATGCTCCATGCCATGCCATGATGGTTACAGAGGCACCCTCTGAAACTGAGAGCCCCAAATAAACCCTATTTTGTACAAGTTGTTTTGGTCACAGTGTCTCATCTCAGCAATAGAAAAGGAACTGAGACATTATTCTCGTCCACTTAACCTGAGTCTCTGGCTCAATCTATTTGCCTGTGCTCTGGAAAGGCCTGCGTTGGATATGACTAGAGTGGATCCATGTGCTGTGAGTCTTTCCCTCTGTGTGGAATGCTGAGACGTGGTGGAACCTTTATGAGGTAGGGCTTAGCACAGAGTAATGAGGGCACTTGGGACACTGGGGGCACTGGGGACACTGGGATTGAAAAAAACTACAAGAGCAAGTTGTTATGAAAGAACAGGTCAGGGGCTGGAAAGATGGCTCAGTAGTTAAGAAGGCCGGCTGCTCTTCCAGAGGATCTGGGTTTAGTGTCCAAAACCCCAGTCATGTGGCTCACCACCACCTATAACTCCAGATCCAAGGGATCCAACACTCTCTTCTAATCTCCAAGGGTATACACACATGTGACATACATTTATTCATACACACACACACAAACACAAATAAATCTTTTAAATAGATACTTAGTGTGGGAAGTTCTTCTGTATATGTGTTGTTTTTATTGGTTAATGAATAAAGAAGCTGCTTTGGCCTGTGATAGTGCAGAATGGAGCAAGGCAGAAAAACTAAACTAAATGCTGGGAGAAAGAAGGCAGAGTCAATGGGAAGCCATATAGACACCCACAGGAGACAGATGCACCGGAACCTTGCCAGTAAGCCACAGCCATGTGGCAATGCATAGATTAATAGAAATGGGTTAATTTAAGATGTAAGAGTTAGCCAGAAATACACCTAAGCTATTGGACAAACAGTATTGCAATTAATATAAATTTCTGTGTGATTATTTTGGGAGTCTGAGCAGACAGAAAATGAACAGCAGCCTCCCCAAAGAGATATTTACTTTGGAAAACAAGATTTAAAAAAAAAACTAGGTCTGACTCCTCAAATATTTCTCAAGCTTCCTTTCACAGCCTCACTCATGGGTGCTTTGGCAATGATGATACCTTAAAGCTTTGGCCAGAAAATCAAAGCAAATAAATGGAGTTGCCTTACTTGGACTTTTAGCCTCCAAACTCCAGGGTAAATAAATGCTTTTTTTCTATCATTCATCCATCTTTTGCTATAGTAAATAGAAAGCTGACACATGAAAGCTTGATTGTGGACCTACTATGAGTGATACATCTGCATCATGTCCAGTTTCAGTGGTTTATTTCCCTCTTACTGTTAGCTACTGACTCAAGACTCCAGAGAAGGGGCCGCCAGTGAGATGGTTCAGTGGNGAGGACTTACTGCTCTTGTGGAGGGCTCAGGGTCCGTCCCTACCACTGGCATGGCAGTTCACAACTGTCTGTATCTGCAGTGTAGGTTATCTGACACCTTCTTCTATCTCCCATGAGCACCGGCATGCATGTGGTGCACCCATATTCATGCAGGCTCAAACATATACACATAAGTCAAAAAGATATAAATCTTTTTCTAAAGATTCTATAGGAGTGGAGGGAGCCACTGGAGACAGTGGTCAAAGAAATGGAAATTCAGCATTGATCTACCCACTATTCCTACCCATTTTTCCTAGTCTTATGCAGCTACCATGTTAGAGCACTAAACCATTTGTTTAATCACTATGCTTTTCCCTGACTACAAGTAATAAAATGCTGCACCCTCTAAAATAATTTCCTAGCTACTTGCTAAGATTCATCTCTGACATTTCATTAAATATGATCATTTAACTGTACAAGTACAAATGCATTTTTAATTTAGCTTACTGCGATATTACAGATGTGGGAAAAATGAATTCCTGTTGCTGTAGGAAATACATATCATTCACATAGGCATGCCACAAAAGAACAAATTATTAAAAATTACTGAAACTTCTATGAAGAGTTATATTTAACTTTTGCATTTCCAATCTCTGTGTCACTGTGAAAACATAGCATGCCAGTCTGTCTGTCGCCCATGAGTCTGTGAAGAACATGTGAGTTGTTCCAGAGGGACCTTGATCAATAGCACTCACTCCCCTCTGCCATGGACATGCTGTGGTATTAAAGGCAACGGGAATTGAGTTTCAAATGTGGAGTTATGAAGGTAGTATCCTTACCACTAAGCAATTGGTTGTCAGTCTTCTCTATGAAAGAAAAGAGCAATGGACAATGTATCTCTGGTCCTATGTACTATAAATCCAACTGTGGCTTGGGCTGCAGCTTTAATCGGGAAGTGTTAGAATATAAACCCACATTCTTAGTGTCTATGGTCATTGGATTCAGAACAACTGAGGAAAGAATGGATTTTTTGCCATAAGCTATGAAATCAAGAATTTACACCCTGAAAACCAACAATTATTACCTCCTATGGTGTCAGGTGCTTACACCAAATGTACTTTAGCTGCCTTAAAGAAGAAAACATGTCTACAAAATTCTTTGCTGTGTACTTTAGAGAAGCAAAATAATGGAGGCCTGAAATACTTAGGAGAAAATCTCTTCTGGGAAAATGAGAGGCTCAACACTTCCATGTATTCAAAAGCTAAGGAAAAAATCAATCAAAATGGGTGATGGCCGTGAAATAAAAATTAAAAGTGAAGGATAAGGAGAAGCAAGCTTTCTTCTAGCCCATTCTCCTACGTGTTTTAGGTCCATGTTTAGAATTAGATTCATTGGGAATGATTCCACCCAACTTATCTGTGCAGTTTCTAAGTCATATAATAAGTTTAAAATTTTCAGTGTAGAAGGGACCTTTGAGATAGTCTGGACTAGGTCTGATGTAGATCCTTTCTGTCTCATAATAGACAAAATGACTTTCTCTTTCCTTTACCAAGATAGGAAAGGGGATGTCTCCAGGGACAGTTGGTAAAATAGAACTGGTGAGAAGTTGGGTGTCCCCAAATTCCCAAATACTTCTGAGTGGTACCAGAGATCCTCTTTTGCCTTAGTTCAATGTGTTTCACCATAATGAAATGCCCAAGAGTGGGTAAAATATAAATAAAAGAAATTAATTTGGCTCATGGTTCTGATGGTTGAGATTTCCTGATTGCACCATGTGGTTAAAGTATATGCCAGAAGGTTCACATGGTCAGAGAAGATATAGGAGTCAAATGTTCATAACCAGCCTCATGTTCATAACAAATAACTCTCTCAAGAACTAATTTCCTGAGACCTGCGTTGATCCCTTACAGAGGGCAGCCATGATTCAGTCACCTGATCACCACACGCTAGACCACATGTCTTAATGCTTCTCTCTCCTCCACATCACTACACTGAGCACCAATTCTGCCTGTGAGCCTTTGGGGGACAAACCGCATCTAAACCCCAGCATTGCTGCTGCTACTTGATGAAGCACTTAGGCCAGCCAGGAAGAGCTTTAATTTGTGTGCTGCAGGCTTATACGATGCTGCCACTTACAAATGTTATGATGTTAGTCCTGTTACAAGTGATGGCACCGAGTGAGGCGGCATGCCTGCGAGGAATGCAGCTGATCAGCAGCAGTGAGGGGGAACGCGCCATCCCAAAGCCATTGGCTTGAAATGAGATTATCTTTACAAAGATTTTTCTTTTAACCACAGCAGCAAACATGTTGTTTTTCAAAAGCAGAACCCATAATCCGCTAAATCAAATAGCTTTTGAATGCAATGTGTCAAAACATTGAGATTCCATTCTATGTCTTCCAGACCGAGGAAACAGCTAGACTAAGGGGGGTGCTGAATAGCTCTTCTACTATAATAATTTGGTTTTGAATACTTCTGGTACACAAGTATACATCCCAACACATATGATGCAGTTTTCACTGTCCCTTTAATTCAAGGAGGTAGCAGGCAGTCTTCCTTCCTGTTAATCAAGAACAGTAACAATGTTTTCAATTACTTCTAGAATACTGAAGGACAGTAAGTCCCAGCTGCTTAAATATTTTCCTTTTTATTACAAATGATAAAAAGAACCAGTAACTGTGTCCTGAGCAAGGCGGAATTCAAATACACACACCTGGAATGAAATACAACCTTATTCATCCACAGCGATTCCCGGGGGAGTAATGGTGAGCTCACCTTGGGTGCATTTCCACTGTCTCCTCCTGGGGTTTCTGAATGCCCAGTTAAGCCAAATGTGGTGTTCGGTTTGGATATGATTTGAGTGTCTGCACGAAGGCTGATATGCTGAGAACCAGGTCACAGCATGGTATGGCTGAATTGGGAAGTGATGTTTTTAAGAGACAGGGTCTACTAACAGATAGTGAGATAGTCGCTGCTCATGCAAAGTACTGATATAGGCTTTGCATAGTTCATTCTCTCAAGTGCGGATGGTTGTAAAAATGAAACTCACATTTGGTTTTATGTAGACAGTCTGTACCTTTTCTTGCATGGCAGTCCTGTGGAGATGTAAAGAACAAAGCGGGTGTCTATTCATCCTAAATAAGGAAGGTATCTTGGTCAAATAACTGAGCTTATTAGGGTTAGTTCTGGGAGTATGAGTAACTCAGAGACGGATAGTTACTGCACCCAGAAGTCCCAATCACTGTCTACCTTCTTTTCATTTGGCTCGAAGTCTAGAGGACAATCAACACAAACCTGAGTTCAGAGCACTGCCTAGCAATGAAGTATTAGAAATGACCATAGGCTCACATAAGACAGACAGCGTAAGACAAGCAAAACCTAATCCTGGGGAAGTTCAGTGCTGAACACCGTATCCTTGCTCACATCAGGATTCTGCTGATCTCTGAATACAGCACCCAACCATGAGAAAGACAACTTGTTTGGCTGTGCTTTAGCCATACTCCGGCTCAATGGCATCTTGGTGCAAGACAGAGTTACTCAGGATTCAAAAGACTAGTCCCACCACAACTTTGTATTGCCAAACCAAGTGATGCAGCCAGGACACCAAACAGTTTGGACCCCTTAGCTACTAGAATCATGATCCAAATGAATCTCATTTATATGTAAAGCAGACAGCATCAAAAAATTTTATAGCACTATCAAATACCCTAAGGCCTGTGGAATGCCAACTTGATCCCCTAGAAATCCCAGGACAACAGGAAACAAACCTCACATTAAAGGACTGCCTGCATTTCCCTGCCCTTTGTGCAATTTGTGCCGAGCTCCCACATACACCCTGTTGCGTTTTATTCCATATCTTAGCTTCTACAGCTCTTCACTCACCAGTCTGTGGCCCCCCTGATTCCCATACCTCACTCTAAGCTTGATGATTAGCATAGCCACCTCTCCAGAGTTCCAAAATACATGTCCCTTCTCTCCCTCTCTAGCACAGGTTCTCAACCTGTGGATAATGACCCGTTTGGGAGTCAAACAACCCTTTCATAGGGGTTGCCTAAGGCCATCAGAAAACACAATTATTTACATTACAATTCATAACAGTGGCAAAATTAGTTACAAAGTAGCAACAAAAATAATTTCATGGTTGGGGATCACAATAACATGAGGAGCTGTGTATTAAAGAATCACTGTAGATGAATTTTTATTGAGCAAACAGCTCACAAAATATGATATGGAGATTTATTATTAATTTTGAAAGTTCAGCCTATAGCTTAGGCTTGTCTCACTACCTCTTATAACTTAAATTATCCATTTATATTCATCTGTACTTTGCCTCATGGTTATTTACTTCTCTTCCATCCGGCACCTCCTGTTTCATTTCTGCCCTCTGATGTCTCTTCCATGTCTACATTCATCTCCGCTTCTTTTCTCTCTACCCAGAAGTCCTGCCTAACCTCTTCCTGACTAGCTATTGGCCATTCATCTCTCTATTAAATCAATCAGAAGATGTCTTGACAAAGACACATCTTTACAGTACAAAAATATTATTCCAAAACATTGCCCCATTTTTGTCTAAACAAAAAAGAAAGGCTGTAACTCTAACAGAGTAAAACTATATACAATAAGATTAGTTATCAATTATTGTCTAGACATAAAGGAAAGAAATGAACTATATACAATAAGAACAATTATCAAGTAAGAATTGCATTCATAATGTTCAGTTCATTTGCATTTGGCAAATTCTGAAAAAATACTTCATTATCTATCCTCTCTTGATGAGCCCAGAGTTTGGCACCTAATCCACTTTCTACTATGACAAAGGAAAGCTGTAGCTATAACTATCTAGTCTTCAATTTCATCAAAGACTGGAGAAGGATGTAATATTACCTGAGTAAACAGGAAGTACAAAACAAGCAACTTCTAAAACTATAGGACATGACAAACAGGTGGCTTCCTGGACAGTTACCCCAAGGTTCCTCTGCACACTTAAAATTCATTGTATTGAGTCAGGATCTCTCTATCTATCCCTCACTAGTCTCAAACTTGTTACATAGCCAGGCAGGCCTTGAACCCTTGATCTTTCTGTCTTAACCTCATGAATTCTATCTAGCATTGCAAGTGTCTTAGTGAGGGTTTACAATGCTGTGATAAACACTACGATCAAAAGGCAACTTGGAGAGAAAAGAGTTTATTTCAACTTACATTTCTACAACACACCTCATCACCAAGGGAAGTCAGGGCAAGGAGCCTGGAGGCAGAACATTATGCAGAGGCCCTAGAAGAGTTCTGCTTACTCATTGCTTAAGCTAAGCTCCTCATTGCTTGCTTCGTCTGTTTTCTTATAGCACACAGGAAAACCAGCCCACAGATGGCATCACTTACAGTGAGCTGGGCCCTCCCACATCAATCATCAATCAAGGAAATGCAGCACAGCCTTGTCCACAGGCCAGTTTGGTGAGTACATTTTCTCAGTTGAGGGTCCCTTCTCCCAAATGACTCTAGTTTGTGTCAAGTTGACATAAAACTAGCCATCACAAATATGGACCACTAAACCTGGCACACTTCTCACATTAGGTTTTTTTAAGTACTATATTTAAAGAAAATATTTCAATTATTTTCTATAATCTGAACTCATTTGGCCTCTCCTCCAAAATATACCTTGTTTTAATTTATGTGTGAATTGAGTTCCTTTGCCTTAAATTGCATCTTTCAGTGAGGTAGGATCAATCACATTTTTATGGCTTTTGGGGTACTACATGGCCTACACAGAGTACCCAGTAGCACTGAAGCAAAAATAATACTAGTGAAGATGCTGTTGACTAGGACAATGATGAGGACGACAGGCTCACAGTAGCTAATGACAAACCCTTCCTCTTCTATAATGTCTGCATCAGAGAGTAGCCTACTTTCACATTTCTTTCCTTGCTTGTAATAAATATCAAGTTTCACTGAAAGGCTTTTACCTATGCTTTGTGATGATTTGACAGCATGAAAGAAAATAAATTTTCCATAGCTGCAGAACTCTTGCTGTATCACAAGGGAACTTAGCAAGAAAACATGTCAAGCAGGATAAAAGAGACATTGCAGAAGAAAAAAAAATAGATCATAGTACGCCTCAGACAACCTCCTCTGAGTCTAAGAACTATTAAAATGTAGAAGAAATATAAATCCAAGAAAGTAAAATGGGGCCAAAAGATGTTGGAAACTTGAACGTGTCCAAGGAGATGCTGACGGCAAAGATGTCATCGGATAACAACATTGATCCTGAAAAGGCAGGTCTAGGCCACCTCCTCCCATCAGCTGACCTGGGGCTGATTACCCATGGCAGATAGCTACAAGTAATTGCTCTAGTCATTCCAGTGAGCCCCTTATCTTGTCCTAGCAAAGAAGCAATGCATTAGCTGGCTTCAGAGGCCAGGCACCCCAAACTTGACATCTCTAATAAAGACACCTCTATTCTGACAGAAGCCTTCCTTGAAGTGGCTCGCTGGCAAAGAGTTCTATAATGGCTTCAAAGGAAGCTGTAGACAAGGGTCTTGTTAAATGATTTGGGAATTCATCTTTGCAGTTGAACTGAAATGATGACCAGTGGGCAGAGACTGATAACAGCAAAAAGGGGAAAGCATGTCACCTAGAATTGTGTTAAGGATTCAGCTCTTGCAGAAAGTAGAGGATAATTATGGCTTTGTGTCGTCAGAACTTTTCATGTCAACAAGGAGCACAGTCTATCTAAATAAGAAACTGTCAGGTCCTGTTAAAGTCATAAGAGTTCCGGCCTTCTTTCCAACCTGCACCTTCTCTCTGGATATGCCAAGTTATTTTAGAAGGCTAAGCAAAGAGGTGCTTTATTTGGATGCTTATATGTGTGTTTGTTTTAAAGCAACTTTTTAATTTCGGAGGAAATTGTCTACAACTTCCCTTAGCATGAAACCCAATCAAGCTGTTCCAAACCTGTACAAGAAATTCTCTAAACAGTACATTCAGTAACAAAGAATTTTTACAGTGAGGAAAAGAATGATGGGAAAATCTCTCTAATGTGTTAGACTAGTAATGAAGCAGATGGAGCTAAATTCAAGCCAGTCCTTTCATATAATAACATTGGGCATCTATCCACCAACATGCGGTCTTTTTCCTGCATAGAATTTAGCAGTACTTATTAGAGGTACTTGCTTTGTGTCTATTTCTCCATGTAAAGCTAAGGTGCTGGATGGCTAAAATAGTTCCTCCTTTTATTCTTTTAAGTCTTACCTAGTAACTATCACTTAGCTAGTACTGAAGAAATGTTGTAAGGGAATTTTTCTCAAAACTCTGAATTAATTGTTAATAGTCATTTTAACTAAAGATATTTTTCTTAATTAATTTTCATTTTTTATACCTATATACCTAAAGTCACTTAAAAATTCTCAGGTAGAAGGAAGTCATGTTGAGAAATTTTTAGGAACCCTGTTGTAGTTGTAGAAAACTGTGCCCACTCACACAGAGCCTGTGCCTTTTTCTCTACAGCACATACAGATTCAAGATGCTTTTGAGAGGGAAGGACAGTGATTAAGGAATGACCAGGATCTATGTCTTTCTTCAGATCATCTCTGGCCTAGAACAAAAGATGCTCTAACCTATTCTTTGAGTTTAGCCATTCTCCCTCTTACAGAGCCAACCTCTGCTTCCAAAACTTCTGCAGCTTTCGATCAAGATTGACCTTTGTTACCAACTTGACTGGATTGAGAAACATCTAGAAGACTGGTCAAGCACATGTCTAGGTGTGTCTGTGTTTCCAAAGATGATGGGCATATAGGTCAACAACTGAGAAAGCAAGAACTTCTCTGAATGGTAGCATCCCACGGAACATATAGTGGAAGAAGGAACTGTGTGTGCATGTGCCCTTTACTGCTGATGCTTGTGAACATCAGGCTATAGCTCTCAGCCTTTGAATATGGTTATACAGAAACTCTCCAGAAAGCTCCCAGGCCTTTACCTTCTCACTGGAGCCATGGTCTTGGTTCCTCTTGTTCTGAAGTTTCCAAATTTGGGTTTCTACAGCTTCCATCCTGCACACTTCTATTGTGGGAATGTCCAGCCTCTAATCATGAGAAACAAGCCACTAAATCCCCCCTTCTAATTAGAAATGTGAAGGCAAGCATAAAACTCAGTTAGCAGAATGCTTGCCTATCATGTACAAGGCCCTGAGTGTGACCCAAGTACCACATAAATGGTATGGTGGTTCCCACCTATAGTCTCAGCATGTAGGACTTTAAGGCAGGAAGATTAGAAGTTCAAGATCATCCTTGTATATATAATTAGAAATCCTGTCTCAAAAAATATAGAAATGTGCTCTCTTGGTTCTGTACCTGTAACAGAACACTGATTAGTACTTCCCCCATTGTTCTTAGCCATGACTGACAATGGTGATCACGGTTAACATGGTTAACCTTTCTTGATTTGGTCCCAGTTCCCTTGAGAAGTTCCATCTCTTAATGTCTCCATTACCACCCATACACATTGTACTCTATTTACCAATCTCTCAAAAAGAAAAACAAACTTGCTATTGAGACTTCTCATATGATGTATGTAGGCCTCAGTTACATGAGGCCTCATTTTGTGTGGTTTTAGGTACCCAAGAGCAGTATTCATGCACATTTCCATTCCATCCAGCCAAGGAGCTGAGTTCAGTTCAGTTTATCCAAAATGCACCAGTTACCTCCCTGCTCCTCTCTGAGCAGTCATGTCTGATACCAGATCACCTCATGGAATCACAGTGCTTGTTTCACCTAATAACGGTCCCAGAGTACAAAAGTATTGATGCTGGCAATTCAGATACGCCAAGCGAATCGGGAAAACACTTCCTTTAGACAAAAAGATGAAAGTTTGTGGTTTAAGAAGAGATGACAAAAACCCATGCTGAGGTTGCTGAGGTACATGGGAGATCCTAAGAGACTGAGGGCACATTTCCACAAATTTTATTACAGGATGTTGTCATAATTATCCTATTTTGAAATTAGTTATTACTGATATTCTTACTAGCTTAATTCACATATTAAACTTTATCATAGGTATTTTATAAAGAAAAATGATATGTTTATAATATACACATTGCATATCATATGTGAAGATTACATAATGTTTATTATATATTAACTGCACATGTATATAAAATATATACTCATATACATTTATGGTTCAATTCTAACCACAGTGTCATGCTCGACAGGGGCATCTTGCAATGTGCCTCTCATGAGTAAGAAGCATCCACTCCATCCATTGCCTGTTACGTATATTCCTTCACTCCATCACCAACTCTCAGGCAACTCACCATTCTTGGCATGGCCAGCTATTTCCAACACATCTCTCAGGTTGCAACTTGTGATAAACCTCACATAAAACCTTACTCAGGGATCAGAGTTTGGGCTCAGCAGACTTGACTTACACATTGACTTTTGGGAAGCATCGATTTTCACCCAGAATCCCCAGAAAGAGCAAGTTATCTACACTTTTGAGCTTCCATTGTCCTAGACACAGTGCTTATGCTCAGTACTCCCTGTCTCACTTCACCCTCACTTTCTTCCCCATCACCTGACTATTTTGGCAGACTCTCCTTTAAAAGCACTGTGGAGAACCAATGGCCCAGGGACAGCAACTAGGGAGATGGAGAAAGATCTTGGCATTCCAGGAGGATGTTAGTCCCCGGCTGGCACTGGAAGGATGCCCAGAAACCAAGCAGGATCCAACGTGGTAGGGCACTTCTGTGCAGGGTCCAAAGTGACCAGGAAGATAGGGATGTCTGAGTTCCCAGCAGATTCATGAGCATCTCTTTTCGGTGTGTCTTGGGGGAAAGGAGTGAGAGGAAGAGAGAGAATTTGAAATTTTTTAATTGACCCAATTTGTCCAAAAGGGACCATTTTTAAAGAAAAAGAGACCATTATCTTTAGATGTCAGATGTAAGTCTTTCAGAAATCAATGGAAATGGAATTTCTAGAGTAGTGCATGTCCTAGTTAAAAGCAATAAGGACAAGTTCAACTTTTTTGCACACCTTCATTACAATATATTAAATTGGCCTGATTTCATCAATGAGACATATTGCTAACTCAATATCTCTGCCAAAATTATTATGTATGGAGATGATAGATACTAGAGGAATCAGTAAATAAAAACCATAAGAAATATTTAACATTCTTAGCTCAGGTTATGGTGGCACATGCCTATAATCTAACCACTCAGGAAACTGAGGTGCAAGGATAAAAAGTTCAAGGCCAGCTAGGCCACATAGTAAGACCCTTTCTCATAGAATAATTTAAACAAAAAGGGCTTGGGAAATAGCTCCGTCTTTAAAGTGTTTGCTGTACAAGCATGAGAACTGCAAACCAACTTAGGGCACTGGTGTAAAATTGGACCTGCTATGTGGTAGGACTGGAGAGAAAGGAGATGTGCAAACAGATAGATCCCTGGCACTCACTGGTCAGCTAGCCTCACTGAATCTGTGACCTTCGGGTTCAATGAGAGAACCTGTCTTAATAAAACAAGGCAGAGAGTGATGGAGGAAGGCACTCAACATCAAACCCTACCCTCCACAAACACACATACAAACACGCCACACATAGAGAGAGAGAGACAGAGAGATGCAGACAGAGAGATGGGGAGAGAAAGAGACAGGGACCGAGGCAGAGAGACAGAGAGACAGGGAGGGACAGAGAGAGACAGAGACAAAGATTTAAACAAAAAAGAAAAAAGAAAGAAAAAGAAACATTTAGAATCCCCCAAACGGCAGCTAACTCCCTTCCATTGTGATCAATCCATATGTTATATTTAGAATAAATCCCCAAAGGATAATATTTACGGAGTAGAAGCATTTTCATAGTGTAAGTGAAGAGCATTGCATAAGGTCACATTACCATCAGTGACTTTAAATCCCACTATGCACAATTATCAAGCCTGTGAATAGTTCACTTCTCCAAATATTTGTAACAAGAATTTCTATCTTTAAGTCATTGGAGTTTAAAACAATCTTTAATACAAGATTAAAATTTCTATGAATATGGAATATCATCTATCAACACACAACATAATTTCCTTTCAAAGTTCTTGTTAGCCAGGCTGTGGTGGGGCATGCCTTTAATCCCAGCACTCAGAAGGCAGAGGCAGGAGGATCTCTGTGAGTTCAAAGCCAGCCTGGTCTGCAGAGTTAGTTCCAGGAGAGTCAGAGCTGTTACACAGAGAAACCCTGTCTCAAAAAAAAACAGCCCCCAAAAAAGTTGTTATTGTTATGGTTATGTGGGTAAGGCATTCCTCCAAAAGACTAGTATATTGAAGACATGATGTCTCACATGCAGTGCCCAGGCAGGGGCTTTGGGGAAGTGATATAGCATGAGAGCTCTTATTTTGTAAATTGATTACATTGATGGATTCAAATTTGAATTGACTACTGAAAGGCAAGAGGTCCTGAGAAGCTTGTCATTGGGAGCATGCATTTGAAGGTTACATCTTGGTACTGGCTACTTCCTGTCACTGTACTGCCTCCTGACCATCATGGGATAAATAGTCTTCTCTTCACGTGTTCTTGAAGCTGTGATGGGCTGTCTCTCCTTCAGCCCACAGTAATGGAGCCAAGTCAGCATAAACAGAAACTGTGAGCAAAAGCAAACCCTCTCTTTCAAGCTGTTTATGCTAGGTATTTGGACACAATGGGGAAAACCGAGACAAATGTGCTAGGATTTTATGATCCAAACGTTTGTTCTTTTATTCATTAGCTACACATTAGCTATGACAAGCTATCGGAGAGAAACAGCATGCAAGGGTTTATTTGGGCTCATGGTTTCAGACAGTCTGGTTCTTAGACATTTTTACTATTGATCTGGGGCACATGGCAAAGCAAAACACCACAGTGGGAGCACGTGGCAGCACAATGCTACTTTCTCCCCAAGGACCAGGAAGCCAAGACAGAAAGAAGAAAGGACCAGGGTCTTAATAGTCTTTCCAGGGGTGCATGTCTCATGAACTGACTTCCTGTCACCAGACTCCATCTCATGAAGAGCCCACCACCTCTCAAGCCCCGAGCACGATCCCTAACCAGGGCTTTTGAGAGATATTCCAAATTCAAACGATCGCAACATCTCTGTGACCTTGGGCATGGAATTTAGCCATTTGAGTCCAGTGTTTCCTCAGTTGTAAAGTGAGAGAGATAGTTCTGACCTCAAAAGAAATAGCTCAAGCACAGCACACACGCTATAACACTGAAGTCCCCCTTCTGTTTCCACATAGACAGGAAGGGAAGCAGATTGTTGTCTGTGGACACAATGGCTGCTCCATTCCAACTGCACTGCATTTGCCAGGGCTGTTGAAATGCTGTTTCCACCCAAAGAGCCATCCTTCACTCCCTTCTGCTTTTGTCTCTTCAGCTGTAAAAGGAGCAACAGTGGACCGTTTCTTCCCCAATGGCTGCTCTGCAGTGAAGCACAAAGTCCTAGATCACTCCTAGCTGTGTCCCTGGAACTAGAGTTGCAGACACAGTCCTTCCCCGTTACTGCTGAGTCTTCTGGGTGCAAGAATGACCGTGTGCAATAGCACCCTATTCCTTAAACAACGGGAAGTGGGACCAGGGGAATAACACATACATTCCATGGTAGGACGGTGCTGTTTACTGAATGCTGATGTTCTCATTAATTAAGCCTCAGCTAACAGAAAAGTGCCTTTATTTGATCATGGCTCACTGTGAAAAACATCCCTTCCCTACACTTCACATTGAATTAAGCTGACGATGATTTAAAAAAAAATGGTTACACAGATAATGTGAACCAAGCCTGAACCATCATAAATATTTGCCACTAGTCTTCAGGATGGCAGGCACTGCCTGTTGGCTAGAATGCTGTCAGCCAGTGTTAACAGCAAAAAAGAACAAGAAGACTTCTTTATGTACTTTTTTTAAAAAAAAAAAAAGGCACACTTGAAGTTAAATCAAGAAATCATTTTTCTTTAAAGAAAATGAATCATCAGACACAAGACTATGGACTGTAGCTGATTTGTGTTTCCTGTCTCCATTACTTCTCAGGTTCTCGAACATATGCCCTGCTCCAGAACATACCTAGCATCCTGCCATCTAATGCACACTTTTAAAATTAAAATGGAAGAGCCATTCTGAGAAATTAAATGGAAGCATAGCTGTCTGGAGTTGAAGTGACAGCATTTGCTCTTTCAAGGGAGATTTTCTCAGACGATAGATGGATTTGAATTGGAAAGCTGTGAGATAAAAAAAATTGCAATACAAAATAAGAACATTATAACCGAAGTTACTAATTAGTACTGGGGAGAGAGCTCAGGGGTGGTGCTTTGTCCAGCTTATGCAAAGATCTAGGTTCCATCTATAGTACCATGTGTACACACACACACACAAAGGGGATAAAGACAAAAAATCGTAGTAAGTCCATCCAACATTGCTAGCATGCAAACAAAATGGCCATGATGGTGACAATTTCCACAGTGCCTGGAAGAAGGTGGGATTGGCAAGTTCATATTCCTTCTTTACTGATTATTATCTGAAACCAATATTTTTTTTAAATCGGTTATTTTCCCAAAGTACTGTTACTTCTAGAGTGGGAAGCATTTAGGTAGGACTATATCCTGATTTAAGCCTTATGTCAATCATTTACCACCACCACCCGCAGGATAAATTATCTCAGGTTGAAGAGATAGCTCAGGGGTTAAGAGGACTGGCTGCTCCCAGAGGACTGGGGTTCAAGGGCAAAATGTTGGAAACATGAATGTGTAGGGAGTTAGAGCCGGCAGAGATTGGAGAAGAAGGTGCTCATCCTTAGGTGACATCTACAGCACTGAGGAGTTTCTTTAAAGTGGCGTCCCCCCTTCTAAAGGCCAACTGCTCTTACAAGACCCTATCCTGCTGTTGAATGAATTAAACAATTCCCAGGTAACCTGTGGAGAGGCCATGCAATCTGTTCACTGATGTCTATTTCTTTCTAATTCTGCTCAGACAAGTTATTAAAGGACGTGTGGTTCTCCCACGCTAAATGTCACCTTTTTTGAGTTGGGCAAGTAAACCAAAAGAAACTAGAAAAAAGCACCTGGATCAGTACACTCTCCACCGTCATTCCTGAAGGCATGGACTGCCTCTTCCCTTCTTCTGTGTTATATGCCCTTAGCAACAGAGACCTCCTGGACAGTCCTGTGTGATCACTGGCTGACCGCATGAACAAATATTGGGAGACCATCATTTATACTCTAACCAAGCAGCTGGGATAAATATGATGCAGCCAACAAAGAATGGGTTCTTCATTCTGCCAACAGGCCCAACACACTGTTCTCCAGGTGCCCTGCAAATACTTCAGGGGCTTCCGGGTCACCTTCAAAAATGTAGCAGCTTGGTCACTTCTCTGTACATGATACGCCACCACACTTTACAACCTCGGAAAGTATCAGCTGGCACGCACACCGCTGTTTTATGTATGCTAAGAAGAAAGCCACTGCTGACGCAGATGGGGCACAATGCTTCCTTTTTCCCGACCATGCTCTTGTCCTCACTAAGGGAGATTCATTTGATCTATGAGGCTCAGGTTTCACCGTGTATCATATACACCCTCATGTGTGCATTTTAAAGGCATGAAATTAGTTAAGAGAACCCAAACATTTGCATTGAGTTCAACCTGGCTGAATCTGGTTTTGGTCTGATCACAACTAGCTTATGATTACATTTTGAAGACCTCATTAAGGCCATGGGTCATGCAGCATTTCTTAAAGCTGATAGAGAGCACAGCCCCACGAGCGAGGAGCAGAATGGGCCTGATGGACTCCAGATTGCGGAGAGATGCTACTCCCCTCGAGTATGTCGCTGCTGCCACTCTGTCCCATAACCGTTTGCTCGTAGACATCAAAGGAGTGATTTATACGGTCGCTGGAATTTTCTTTCAAGGCCTCAGTGACCATCCTGAAATTGTTTATATCTCATGGTTTTGGCAGGGATCACGACAGATCAATAGTGATGTAAAATGCATCCATCATAGGATTTTTACTGCATGTGGAGTTGACAAAAGGCAGCATGCATTAATTTGCTACCTGTGTTCTGTCTTCCTGCAGGAATGCAAGGACAGGAATGCTGTCTGGTGTATTCCCTACTTTGTCTCCAGCCCAGACAGAGATGAATGGCTCGGCATTCAATCCATGTATTCCAAAAATATGATTAAATTAATTCACAATGCCAATTAAGTTTCTAATTCGAGAGCCTTTGTTTACACTTAAAATTTTCTATTTCAGGCTAATGATGCACTGCCGAGTGCTCACCTAGCCCTGGATTCAGTACCCCGGAACTGAAAATAACAGCATAAAATAAAGTCTTATTTTCTTAGTAAAGAAACAGGAGAGGGAGGTGGGTGGCAATAAAGACAGTGAGAAAAAAAAAACGGTTGAGAAGACACCTCTGTTAATAGTGTTTTCTGTGCACACCTGAGTTTAATCCCCAAGAATTCATGTAAAAAACTGATCTTAGCAATGTATTCCTCTAATCTTAGCACTGGGGAGGCAGAGACAAGGGTGACCCTTGAGGTTCACTGCCCAGTCAGTGTTGCTGACTCAGTGAGCACCAGGTCCAGCAAGAAACCCTGTCACAATAAATAAGGTGTAAAGTGATGGAGGAAGAAACCTGGTGTAAACCTCTAGACTCCACCTGTGTGCATATACACGTGCTTGCACACACACACACACATGCATGCATGCATGTACACATGTGCACACACATACACAAGTATGTGCACCTGCATATGTCTGCCCATACAAACACATACACAAAATAGTAACCCAAGAAGTGTGCTTTTTAAATGCTATAATATGATCTCTTTCCTTAGAAAAGTATGTTGATACTTAGAAAGAAATTTAAAAAAAGAACAGCTCTGTAGAAGGAGTTATTCATAGTTGATTTTTCTTCCTTTTATTTACCTTTACTTTCTAACCCAAGCTTTGTTGCTTACTATTTATAATAAAACCATATTATCTGCATGTTATATATTATTTACATCCACCTGCCTTACTTTTATCTATCAAAAGGTCAAAACTTCATATTGCAGTCAAAAGTATCCTATCAATTATTTTTTGCACTGACTCTTCAGTAAGTTAATATTTGAGCACCTTGATATGACAGAGTCTTTAAGATGCTTTCAAAGGCCCTAAGAAATGAAAGACCAAATTAGCATGCACTAGGCTCAAACAAAAGCTCCTCACCAACAACTGGCTTGGGCTATGTTCTCCCAAGTTATGTGGTCTGCCAAGAGCCTCTCAGGCACGAGCAGAGACTCTCTTTGGTCTCATGATTCGGGTTAGGGAGCATTATATGATCGCAATTCCTCTATCTGTTTTATGAAACTCGAAATAGCAGAGCCAAACTAAGAAACTTGGAGATTAGCTAATCAAGTCGACAACTCAGATGGGTCACCTTCAGCCTAGACTAGGGAGGGGGCTTCACTAGTTACTTTTCTTGTCACTCTGTCAAAATAACTTGTTAAAAGCAACTGAGACGAAGAAAGACGTATTGGACTCATGGCTCCAGAGATTTCAGTCCATCATAGTGAGACAGGCATGGCAGCAGGAGCAATTCCATCTGTGGTGGCAGAGGTGCTGACGGGGTAGCTCATCACATCATGGTGAGCCATGAATGGCGATTCATGTCCAGGATCCACCACTAATGGTCTGCTTCTGCCAAACAAGCTTCACCTGCAAGAGTCTCCGAAGCCTTCACAGTCACAGGTGAGGGGCCAGTCAGAAGATGATCTCGTAGGGAACGTTTTTAGAGTCAAACCCTAACAGGTGGGGTCTTTTGCTCTCTATAATCCCCGTGCTGAGTGAAAATGCCTAGCATGTCAGAAGGAGGCTGTATTCACGGAAGGGTCTTTAAGGGGGAAACTAAGCTAACGCGAGGGACTCGTGTGGCCCTTAATCAGAACTGATAGCGTCTGTGTAAGAAAGAGTTAGGATACTGACACACACAGATGGAAGACCATGTGAGGGCATGGGGAGGAGATGGTCACCTGTAAGCCCAGGGGAAACTAACACAGCTGACACCCTGATCTCGGACTCTCAGCCTCCAGAGCTATGAGTAAATCAGAGTGCCAACTAAGCCTCCATCCCTGAATGTGGCGGTTTGCTATGCCACTCAAGCTGGCTATTTGAGGGCTAGCATGAGATCAAAGAGAGCTCTCTGCAAACCACATACCTAGGGAGAACATAGGCTCTATTGGACTCCACCAGTGAGCCGAACCAGCAGGGCCCTTCTTGTAACAAACTTTAAACACCAAAAGGTTTTTCTGGTCCCTCTGTGACCTGCGACAGACATGGCTTACAGTAGAGATCAAGTAGGGAGCAGAAACATTTCCTATCAAACATTAGTTTCCTAAGTCTTAGCTATTGCCTTCAAATTCCTCGCCTACCAAGTCCCCACAGTTGCTAGAACTCTGCACCCAGCAAGTGACTGGAAATTCTAAATTCACTGAAGACTCTTCTGATAGTCCAAATAGCTGAGAGGCAGGCAAGGGAAAAGAACCCAGAGGCCTGGAAAATATCGCACTTTCTATTAATCAGTCCTGGTTCTGAGCTCATGGTACCTAACAAGCTGGAGATGAAAGCATATAGCAGAGAAAAGGGGGGACTGGCAAATCATTAGCCTGACGCTCTCCGTTTGCTAAACACAGATGATAGATTCATTACCCCAGCCTCCCTCTCCTTAGTATGAGTTTGATTCTCCTCTTGGCTACAGGTAATACTCCATCAAAATTAAGTCCATCAGCGAGTCCTCAATTTTACAAACTATACAGGCAGGGGAAGAGATGAGGTCAGGCAACTGTGGGTAGGAGGAGGTTCTCCTTTCCAGGGCTACAACACTAAGCCCAAGTTGTTGGAGCTTTTTTTTTTAAACCTGGATGTGGCTGTAATCGCGGTCCCATGGCGACATCAGCTGGCCAGATCCCCAATAGCAGCCTCTGTGCAGGAAATGACTCGGATGCACTGAAATACCTTCTACAAAAGGCACAGGTATTTCCGTGTCTGTGACAAGTACGTGGCAAATGCACAGGTCTTTGTCTTTAGGGGTTACCTCTGCCCTCAAAAATCAGTGGTGTTGCTTACACTTAATTGCCAACCAACCTTTTTCTCCAGGACACTTGTATACCCAGATCTGTCTCCTGGAGTTAAAGCAGGGGGTGCTCTCCCACATAGCCAGAGGATGCAACTGTGAGAGAGACAGCAAAGCCTGGGGGTTCAGTCTGTGCACAATAGGTGAAGAGAAAAAAACTAATAAAGTCAAAACACGTCTAATCTCTACTTTAAGGTTCAGGACTACTTGATCACCAGATCTCCTTTCTTGCACAATCCTCTCCCCTCCCAAAAGGGCTCTAGAAATTCCTTTACAAGTGCACTCAGTTTTGCTTCTGATGTCGTACACTTAGTCTTACAGCTTTTCCTTGAAGAGTGTCCCTCAGATTTGTGCCAGCTTTAGATTAAAAAAAAAAAATACTGGGCTCCATACATGCACGGATACTTTCCTCAATACTGTACTGGACACTGTGGAATACATGGAGAGAACAAGCTTCCAGAAATGCCCTGTTCCAAAGGAGCCGCAGCAGCACGTGAAAGAGCTAGGATTTCATGAATGGCCAAACCGAATAGTTAAGATTATAGGCACAGTAACCTGCAACTCAAGTGGCAAAGATAATAGAGGTCATTAAAGAATTGGAAAGCCAGGCATGGTGGTGCACACCTACAATCCCAGCACTCGGGAGTGGCATAGGAAGATGAGGATTTCAGGGTCATCTTCCTGACAAATGAAGTTAAGAGGCCAACCTGGGCTATGAGAAATTGCCTTAAAAATATAAAGTAAAATACATCTATGACATTACAAGTAATAAGAGAAAAGAAGTATCTAATCAAGGGAAGAATGTGAGTGGAGGCCACAGAATTCTGGGGAAGAGACAATGAACCAGTACAGAGCAACTTGGGGAGAACCAGGCTGCATATTAGAAAGTCGTGAATGCCACTGGGCTAAAAGAGCTGTAGCTCCAAGTATTGAGAACCAGAGAAGCCTCTTGAGACTCTGATCTTGAGTCATCAATCTCAAATATAAATGATCTCCAGGATGACCTGTTGCACTGGACACAGTTCCTACCCTTTCCTAACAACTGGCCACATCACAGTGCTGTGGAAACCTGATCAGGCAAGGAGAGCTGGACCGCGCAGCGGTCATGCTCTTCAGCCTTAGCAAAGCTCCAGGAACCTAGCGGCCAGGGTTACACCCTCAAATCATTAACTCCTCCTACTGAGCAGCAGAATCGCTCTGCACAGTGACCAGCAGCCCTCAGGAAGGGCTTACAGGTCCTGTCTCCAGACGCTGTGAAGCGCCATTCTAGCTACTTCGCAATGCCCACTCCCCTTACACTGTCCTCCCTCTTGGAAAAGCACACGTTTCCCTTTGTTAAATACCTTTAACATGCTAGATTCTTATAAGATTGATTTTTATGATGTTTCGTGTGTGTGTGTGTGTGTGGGTGTGTGTTTGCGCACATGAATGCAGATGTTCATGTAGTCCAGAAGAATGTCAGATCACCTAGAGCTGTTGTGAGCTACCCAGCATGGACACTGGGAGCTAAACTTGGGTCCTCTGTAAAAGCAATACATCCTCTTAACCACTGAGCCCTCTCTGTCCCCAGCCTCTATTATCTATAACACCATGCCCTGCAGGTAAGTAGCTATTAAGGCCTTACATGTCACTATATCAAGATTTTGAAATATTTCCTAAACAATGGAACTGCCTCCTTTAATAGTCTACTGAACGCCTGGGATTCTCAGGGCATATCACAGTTCCCTGTGGATGAATCTAATGCCACATGCAAGCGTCTAAAGTTGAAAGATGCAACTAGTTTTCTAGAACACTCTAGTGTGCTGGTTGGTTCTTGTCAGCTTGACAAAGACTATAGTCACCAGGGAAAGGGGAGCCTCAACTGAGGTATTGCCTCCATCAGATTGGCCTATGGGCATTGTCTTAGTTACTATTCTGTTGCCTTGAAGAGATACCACAGCCAAGGCAACTCTTGCAAAATAAAGCATTTAATTGGGAGCATGTTTACATTTCAGAGAGTTAGTCCCCCATGACCATCATAAAGGGAAGCAGACAGGCCTCAGGCCTAGTGCGGGAGCAGTAGCAGAGAGAGAGAGAGAGAGAGAGAGAGAGAGAG
>LOEQ01008354.1:1305-16033 GCA_001685075.1 Bramus lutescens
TCTTTATTAACCAATGAAAGTAACACATAGATAGATGACCCTCCTACATCAATCTGTATTTGTTCCCAGCTACTGTAGGAGGAAGCTTATTTGATGATGGTTGAACAAGACACTGATCTATGAGTATAGCACAATGTCATTAGAGATAATGCAGGTTTTTGTACCTCTTTCCTATTGATTCAGATACAGGAGGGAGTCAAGAATCTATGTCTAATATAAGTGAGGAGACACACTGAAGGAATATTTGTTACTGATCTGTTTAGGGTGGTACAGATATGCTTCAACAAAAGTCATTATAGGAGATTGTTCTTTTTGTTTTCTGCCTATATCTTTGCTGTGGGCTTCTGAAGGGCTTACCTGTTTCAAGGGTTGTCTCTATTCCTAATAACCTTTTTCATTGCTACCCCAATGCAGAGTAAAATATTAGATCATGGCTCATGTTACTTTTATGCTTAGAATTATTTCAGGTTTTGTACTATATCCAGACTGAATTGCCTCACCTTACTCTAATGGTCCATGTCATGGTTAATCTTGGTTATAGACTGCATCAGAAGTCAACTGAGAAATGAGCCATTTGGCAGGCCTGCAAAGGGTGTTTCCTGGAATATTGACAGGGAGGACTGCCCCCTACCAAGAGGCAGTACTTTTTGGTGACATCCTAAATCTAAGGAGGTCAGCTGCAGCTCTTTGCCTGCCTGCTTTCACTTATTGCTGGTGAGTGCATCTACTTTATTGCTGCTTCTGCTACCATCTTACACTGACAACAAAGTAGAGCGTCTGTGGCTTCCCAATGCGGATTGAAGGTTTGTGGCTCCCCAGGAATTCTAGGCCTTCATATTTGGATTGGGACTATTGAGGTACCAGTCTTGTGTATTGAACAGCTGCTGTGTTCTCAGCCTCTCTAGTGTACAGACTACCATGTTGGACTAGTTCACCTGTATCATGTAAGTCAATCTATTTATATCTTTATCTACACACACACACACACAATGTATATTTGTTCTATGTTTTGTGTTTCTTTAGAGATGCTGACTAATACAACAGCATGTAGTACTCTTTACAATCTTAGTTCCTATTTATGATTTCTGGCCCTTCTCCCGTAACTGTGTCATAGAAGTCATCACACTGTGGCAATGTGGATGCCTTCCTCCCAAGATTGGCAAGAATGTTTCATCATTCCATTCTTAGCTGATGGCTTACATGTTAAGTGGAATATGCAGATGCCTGAAGACATCATATTCCATTCCATTGTTGATATAATTTCTGTATCTATCATCACCTGGAAGCTACCACTTTACTTTTACTGTCTAGTATGGAACACAGTAACTAGCTAGTAACACTCAAGACATATTTAATAAATAAAATAAATTATTATAGATTGATAAAATATGACTAGAAATAAACACAACAAATTGACATAATATAAAAATAAATTTGTTCAATTGATATGCTAGAGAGTGATTTAAAAATTCCTCTCTAATTTTTAATTTGTTTTCTTTCTTTTATTTTTATCTTAACTCTGTGGTATAATTTAAAACATGGAATAATGATACCTGTAGCAGTTTGACTGTTCAGAATTGTTTTTAGATATCCTGGATCTTTTGTGTTTCCATATGAAACTTAAGATTATTTTTCAAATTCTGTGAAGAATTGCACTGGAATTTTGGTTCGGATTACACTGCAACTAACTATAAACTGCTATTTTCACATTAATCCTGTGAATTCAAGAGCATGGGAAGTCTTTTCATCTTCCTGTACTTCTTTTGGAGTTATTGGTCAGTGGGTTCTCAGAACCCTTACATATGACTGGCTATTGCCTTTGTTCTGGATTATCCTCCAGAAATGGACAGCGTTATCCTGTTGCTAAAGTTACTATATTGTAAGACCTGGTTTTTGGTAGCTATTTCCAGTGGTAGACAGGTCCTAGCAGACCATGTAAGGAGTTGGCAAGGTAGGAAGTGAGCCAGGCCTTAATGGTAGGGAGAATCTTGCAGCCGGACTGGCTAGCAGCCAGAGTGCTTCTTTATTTATACAGAATTTAGCAAGTAGGGGTACATTCATATTGTTCCAAACCAGATCACATCATTTTTGTTTTGGGGAATGTGTTTTGGCATGTGTTTTACTTCCTTTTGCTCATCTTTTAGTCATCATTAATAAACTATGACAGAATAGAGTTATCATTTCCAATCATTTTCCCTCTGGTTTTGACATCATTGATAAACAGAGTTATCTTTTATAATCGTTCTTACTCATTAACCCCACAACTCAATTTAAGAATCTAGAGCCATTTGACATTCTGTTCTCAGGCCTGTTGCTTTTGTGGCTTCAAGGACATAAAACTAAAGCAAAGTCTCTAATCTAGTCCAGGCATATTGCCATGTCCCAAACAGTGTATTATTAACTCTTTGATATGGGATTCCCCTTTGTATGCAATGAATGTTTTATTACCATTGGTTATTAAAGAATCTGTTTCAGCCAAGACCCCCCAAAAGGTTTCTGTAAACCCCTAAAATTACTTCACCCAACAAACAGCAGGAAGAAGTTTGGACAAAACTACAGCCAAATTCCTGAACTTTCTAAAAAAAAAAAGGGAGGGAGATATGATATATAGAGATAAATACATTGGTATGGATTTTGGTTTACTGATACAAATTTAAGGTCAATTTTGTTAGATGTATATTTCTACTCTTATTTAAGGTATTAATGTTTATGCAGCTATTTAAAAATGTAATGTATAAAAAGATTACAGATTAATAGATAATCACTTATAATAGTCAAGTTTGTACTATTTAGATTTTCTAGATAAAAGAGATATATTTCAGATGGATAGGTATTCTTCAAATCTTTGAAAGACCTATAAAACATGGCATTTTAAAGGATTTAAGGACTTAGACTTTTCTCAACAGTGAGACATGTCTGCTTCTGGCACTACCAATTTCTTCAGAGACGTTGATGAGCATTGAAGAAACTCATGGAATTTGTCTTCAATGTGACAAGGTTAGCCATCTGGACAAGAAACTGCACTTGCCTGTACTGCTTGATGGTATGCTGTATGAACTGGACATGCACGACCCACAAAAAGGTGACTGCTAAGCATCCCAAAAGATGGGATGCTCCTTCAGAGTTCTTACCTCACAGAAAAAAAAAACTGCCAGATGTTCTGTAGGACACAAAGGAAAGTGACTGACAAATGGCCAATATATGCAAGACAGTCTTTCCAGTTTCCTGCTTCATGGAAAGGTCTGCTGAATACTATGGGTCTATGGGCTGAAGGTGGATGCTCCAATGTTACGGAAGAACTTTGGGTGACTGTCCAGGCAGCAAGATATCTCTGTCAATTCTAGAATTTTGTAAGTTGCTTATAATACACCTCTTTTTACTTTGGTAATATCATATCCTTCTGGGGCCTTTGATAGAGTTGAAGAATAGATAGTTATAATTATAGCTTTCTTTAGCTATGATAAAAGATAAATTAGTTATAAATATTTAAATTCACAAAGATAGGACAGATGATAGAGTATTTTACTTAATTTGCCAAATGTAAATGGACTAAATATTGTAACTGTAATTGTTGCTTGATACCTATTATGTTATATTGTAATTTTACTATGTTAAAGTTAAAACATTCCTTTTTGTTTAGACAGAAAAGGGGGATGATGTGGGATTCCCCTATTTATGCTATGAATATGGTTCATTACCATTTGTTATTAAAGAAGCTGTTTTGGCCAATGGTTTAGTAGAGTACTGCCAGGCGGGAAATCTGAACAGAGCTAAATAGAGAGAGTGCAGAATCAGAGAGGCACCGTGTAGCTGCTGAAGGAGAATGACGCTGGCCAGAGCTTTACTGATAGGCTACAGCCTCATGGCAGTACACAGATTAATAGAAATGATTTAATTTAAGATGTAAGAATTATCTAGAAATATGACTAAGCTATTGGTTAATCAGTGTTGTAATTAATATAGTTTCCGTGCTATTATTTTGGTCTGGGTGGCTGGGACATGAATGAGCAAACCATTAAGTTGTAGATGGTTAGAGTGCAGAAGAAAAGTTCTCAGGCCAAAGCTACTGCAGTTGTTATTCAAATTCTTCCATAATACTATGTTCACATTTTACATCTGTAAAGAATTTGTCTATATGTCTAATCCTGGAATTTTGTTGTCCCTTGGTCAAATGATACCATAGTGGCTCTGCATGTGCTAACTTTTCTAAGAAAGGGAGGTCCTGACATCCCATTCATTTGTAACCTTTCTGCATCACTTTGCCCATCAATATGAGTCTCTGTGTAGGACAGAGGTAACTTCAACTAATCTAACTTTATTGCTGTATATGCTACGTAGTTACCTGAGTTTATAGTGGGAAGAGCCTTGCAGTCTAAACTGTGGTCAACTCCTCTAGCCAACCAAATCTTGTTGACCTTTTTGAGATTACTTTGTTTGTATATCTTGTTTCCTTATTAGTATACATTTTCATTGGAATTAAAGACCTCTCTATGAATAGAAGCCCAATTTGACACTGATACAATGGCAAAGACCCTGTAACTAGAGAGATTTTAGGCAGTAGGAGAGAACCTATTACTGTTCTGTTAAATGGGCATAATCATAACGTTTTACTGCTATACCCATAGGCTAGGGTATCCTTCAATCCTCATTAGTGAAGTTTCTCCCTTTAATAGATGATTATTAAGACAGAAATCCACAATAGATCAAGGTGTAGAGAACAAGAAATTTTTAGCCTCAGAAATCTTAATGGGGACATCTGTACACACCCTTTCCTCCCACGGTCCCAGGGGTCATCATGGAAAGAGTATACATATATTTTAAAGGCCAGAAGCAATAGATGACTACAAGAAACTGTTTTCCAGATAAAACAGGACACTAGAAATAGGAACTCACAGTGGTTGTGACAACTTGCACAAGTCTCGTTCAAGTCAAACCACACAAATTCCAGAATGGAGAGGGGCAGATAGATACAAAGTCCTACCCTTAGCTGAGTAGCTGATCACAGCTCATAACTGCTGGGAGCTGAACGTTTTCTTTAAGGGTGTGGCTACTGGTACGATGACCAAGCTCCAGTGGCTACCTCTATATCCAAAAGTATATGGGTAGTACAGATTGGAATTTATGGACATAAAATAAAAAGAAAACAAAATTGTGTATGAATAGGGAGATAGTAGGGATCTAGGAAGAGTTGGAAGAGGCTGAATATGACCAAAATACATCATATGAAATTCTTATACAACTAATAAAAATATTTTAAAGTTTTCCATCTTCTATAATTTGGTAAAACCATTTTTATAATGAAAAGAACTAAATATATTTTAAAAATAAATGAGACTATACTCCTAAGCTAAGCATTTTCTCACAAAATTTCAGGATAAGATATTTATTTCAACACTGACCTCAGACTTGGTTAATACAAATGGCCCTAGAAAAGCAAATATAAGATTGATCTATTTATGTTTTGATCTTTCATTCAAACATACTTACACCTTTAAATTGCTTATATCCCACCTTGTTCTACAAATAGACTTTAAATAAACATAAAGTGAGGCATAACATCTAGAAAGATTAAGTAAAAATTATGTTGAAGAAGTGAAAGAAAATAAAACAGAGTCCTCTAGGCAGAACAAGGGCAAAAATTAAATGATAGAGTGTCAAGTTCAACCTATGAGTTTCTAGGTGTTAGCCAGCAGTAGCCACATATTTGATATTTCTATTGATCCAGCTAGGAGAGATAAGGACTGGTCTGTGAGAGACAGAATCAAGCCATTTGTTCAGTGATTATATCTAAGTGAGAACCTGGTGCTGTGGTACATGTATGTCTGTAATCCTAGCCCTTAAGAGGCAGAGTCAGGGTCAGTGCCAAACACAAACTGTGAAGATTAGCCTGATTTGCATAGGGAATTCCAGGATAGCCAGGGCTATTTGGTGAGATCACAGCACCACCCTTCACATAATCCAAAAATTAATGAGGGGGAGATTTTCTTATAGATGCTTTAGGAAAAGACAGTGAACCGTGTGCTCATCATATCTTTAAATATGCACAGTGTTGCATTTCATCTATTCACTTCCCATAAGCTTGCCTGGAACAGGAAAATAGAGAGTTGCTAGAACACAATTAAGAATGATTTGTCCTCTAGGAGACTAATATGATGATTTTTTTGACACCATGAGTAAGTGTAGTAGAGTTGGTGAGTTCATTTGAGTGTGGATTCATGAGTCCCTCTCATCCCCACTTCCTCTTAGCCCTACAAAGCCTTCACTCAGTTGTTTGGAACTAAATTATTGTTTTATATAACCATACTGGGAGTCTTTAATGATACAAGAAGGTTTATGAGCCACTTTTAATGAACATAATTTCTGAGTGTGTAAAAGAAGCAAATATTGCATATACTTCAGTTGATCATCTTAAAATTTGGGTTCTCTCAGTTGAGTGAAAATGTGTGGAGATAATTTGAGATTGTATTTTCTGTCAAAATTCCTGAAATATTGTTGATCCATTCTATCAGTTAATTATGGAACTTCATCTCTAACAATTTATCCAGGATGAGACTAAAAGAATATTCTTAACATTTAAAGGACAGTATAAAACAAAGTCATAATTTAGAATTAGTATTAAGACTCTTATAAATACCAACTTGCATGTTTTTGGGGGCAGGGTCTCTATGTAGCCCACTACAGAACTTGGGTATGTTGCTCAGGGTAACCTTGAACTCATGATCTTACTGTCTCAACTTTTGAAATGTTGAAATACTGGTGTGGGTCATCATGCCTAGTAGAACAAACTTAGAAATTTACTCTAAGACACCCATACATTTCAAATAAATAAATCATGACAGAAATAAATTTAACTTGGGCAAAATGAACTGTGTGTAATCAGAAGCTTAGTATGGTGACAGACACCTTTGTGCCTTCACGTCTAGCTTTTATCAGTGTTTCCTGGTGAATCTTCTAAGATGCTAGGAGCAACTATAGCTCCTAAGATGGTTCAAGAATCACTGACTCATTTGAGTGCAGATTTCTAAGCTTCCCATGGTGTTATTGAACCCACAGAAAATTGAAAATACCAAGAGTCAACAAATGCAGTCAATGTACCAAGTAAACATAGTTTAACACAGCACAGTCCTACCCAGTGAAGGAGAGGTAAGAAGGCTTCCAATGAAAGGTTCTTTCCCCCTCACATCCCAGTAGCTGACTGAGAGCTTCAGATCCATTGCTGTCCAGAATTGAGACAGAGTACCATTTTACTAGCTAGAGAATGATAACAATTGAAACTCTGCAACATGTTGTTTCCTGTGTGCTTACTGCTTTGGCACCACTGGCAAAACTGAAAGTTGTCATTTAACCATTGTGTTGGGAACTATCCATATCCAGGCATGACTGAGTCTCATTGTGCCTAGGCAAGAATAAACTCAGTCCTAGAAAGTTGACAGTGGTAGAAATAATGAGACATGGCTTTCAAGATTTAACTATGTAAGGAAAAAGTGGCTTCTGTCCCAAGTGCTTGCTCTTGCTATTTAATGTCAATCTGTCTCTCTCCTTTTTCTGTTGCAAGGAGCAGGCCTTTGTTTGTCCCGGCCACCAGGCTAGCTTACACCTGAAATAACCACAAAGAAACTGTATTTATTAAAAACACTGCTTGGGCATTAGCTCTAACTTCTTATTGGCTAACTCTTACATATTAGTTTAACCAATCTAATCTGTGTATTACCAGATGGCTGTGGCTTACTGGAGATTCTAACCGGTGTCCATCTCTGGCAGAGGATCCATGGCTTCTCTCTGACTCTGCTCTTTTTCCCAGCATTCAGTTCTGTTTTCTCCGCCTACCTAAGTTCTGCCCTATCAGGCCCCAAACAGTTTCTTTATCATTTTTCTTTTAATTTCTCTTTTCCTTGGGAAAGAAGCTGACATTTTGTCACCATCCCTATGCCAAGGTCTGTCTGGCAAGGAAACCTCCAGTTAAAACCAAAGAAGAGAGGAGCCTGCTGAGGCCACCATAAGTCAGTGAATGCGTTTGGAAGTCAGTCTTTCAGGTGCAACTTCAAGTCTAGCCATTAGCTTGACAGGACTCTCATGAGAGATTCTGTCCCCCCACATTAGCTGCATCTGGATTCCTGAATTTCAGAAACAGAGTTTCTGAATCCTTAAGGCACTCATCTTTTTAAAATCCTATATCAGATAACTAATTTAAACATAAACACATAGACTGTGATTTCTTACCATGTGACAACATGTAAACTATAAAATACCGTCTTTGATAAGGTGATTAGCAATCATTCTGGCATTAATATAATAACAGAGTCAACTACCTATTGGCACCATTCCTCCATGAACATAAAAGTATAAAAATGAACATTCATTGGTGAACTGATTGTTCAAACAGGCTACAAAAATCAATAAGTATATAGACACAAGTGTGATTTTTCATACTCCTTTGTACTGAGTGACTGCTTTGGAACAGGGAAGCGTTATTGACTGGTTACCAATTAGTTGGACACAGGTACTTGTGGTTGTTTTCTATAAACAAAGGCATAGTTTATCAGACTTTAGTGAGGACCAATGATGTATTCAGCAGTCAAATTTTGTGGATTCAGAGACCAATATTCTCAGCCATTGTCATCATGGAGCTTATGAGGGGGGTGGAAGCTTGGCATCAGGGGAAAAGACAAAAACAAATGAGAGGTCAAAAGTTATAATGCTTTATGATGAATAAAAATTATAAGGGGATTTCAGAAAGCTCTCCTGAGAGGATGATGGTTTTTGAGCTGTGACTCATTTTCAAAATACTTAGGAGTTTTTACGTATGCATTGGTGGGATAAGCAATCTCAGGACTGATGGAAAAGATGGTTTGGTGGTCTTGCCATGGCCATGTAGTGGGGTGTAGGGAGGAGCAAAGAGAGGTGGAAAGTGAGGAGGCCAGGGTCTAGATTTGTTTATTTAGATAGACTATCTCTAAATCAGTCTTTTAAAACCAGTCAATCATGGTTAGTGCTTTCACCCACTAATTTTGCAAAGGTCATCATCAATTCTTTTTTTCTGGTAGATTGTTTTAGAAAAACAATAAAAACCATGAGATTTATAATTTCCAACCCAAGCTGGTAATAACAATGTCTGATGCATACAATATCTGGTTGACCATAATTTCTACTCTTGTTTAAGGTATTAATGTTTATACAGCTCATTTAAAAATGTAATGTACAATTTAAATTAAAGATTAATAGTCATTGATAGTAGTCAAACTTATAGTTGTGTTAGGTTTTATAGAGATACAGAGATATATTTCAGTTATATAATCTTCAGCACTTCAAAGACAGAATATGGCATTTACAAGGTTTTAAGAACTTCTGCTTTTCTCAACAGTGAGACATGTCTGCTTCTGGCAGCACTAATTACTTCAAGAGGATGATGGACATTGAAGAGGCTCCTTATGGAGTTTGCTTGTTATTTGGTCGAGAAACTGTTCTTGCCTGGACTGCTTGATGGTATGCTGTATAAACTGGACATATGGACATGCAAGATACACTGAAAAATGACAAGAATAGAAGTATATATAGTGTATATATAACAAAACTGACTTTAAATTCGTGTCAATAAATACAAATCCATACCAATGTAAAGTAATCCTTTCTATAACATCCCCTTATTATTTTTTAAGAAACTGTGACCATTAGACATTTATATTCAACCTGTTTAAAATAGAAATAAACATTTATAAGCAATCATTTTGGATATTTGGGAGTAGTTTTCTCTAATCTGCTTCCTGCTATTTGTTGGGTGAAGTATTTTTAGGGTTCATGGAGACCATTGGGGGATCTTGTTCCACCAAACTACATTAGCCTCGAAGGAACCAACAGTTTCTCATCTTCTGTGGAATGAAAAGCAGAACCTCTCAATAAAAATCAGTAAAAAAAGCAAAGCAACATATCATTAGACGCAAATTTTGAAGTCAAGACTCCTTTAAAATATATGTGTTGGTTTAGCTTAGTAGACCCCAGAATCAAATGTCTCTCTACTTAGTTCATTCACAGTCAAAAAACTTAAAAAAACACAATAATATACACATTCCAGAGTCTTTGTGTATTTTCCATCTTTACATAGCTTTTTTTACTCTATTTCTTTTTAATATTATTTCATTACATTTACTCCTTTAATCTTTGACTGTCTGAACTCTTTCTTCTCTCTTAAGCCAATGCACATTTACACAACACTGTGATCTATTCAGAGGTCTTTTTTTTTTAAAATCTGAGTCTGAATCTTTCTTTTTGTGCATCTGTAATCATTTTCTAACCAGGAGCACCATTTTTTATAATTTTTTTTGAAAGGTTAAACTGCCATGGTTAGGACCAATTCCATGGCCCTGCCTGTTTATTTTGCCTAGTCCAACATGGTGGAGCCACCTAAGTGCAGGACCATCCAAAAGAGCCAGAGCTGTTCATGCTGCCAGCACGATCAAGGAAGCCGGCTGTTAAGAAGCCATGCAGTTTGTGCTCCTAATGCTAAGTCAGGAAGTCTTCTCGTACAGGAATTGCACCTCTGCTTGCTTCTAGCAAACAGAGCCCACCCAAGAAAAAGTTGCTTCCAAGAAGCCATGCTTGACTCTGTTCTTTTGTGTCTAGAATTCCTTCCCAACCACTCTAAGATTTTCTGTGGATGTAGTTGGCCCATGTTGGTGCCATTATGTAAACAGAGACTGCTTGTTTGTTTTCTGACTGCTCAGAAAAATTAAAAACACACAGAAAGAACATGTAATAATTTTTGGTTCCATGAAAGGACCAAACCTTCAATTTATAGGCATGGATGAGGAAGAATCGTAGGTCAATGGCAACAATCACATATTCAGCAGGATCACAGAAGAACTCCCCCAAATCAGGAAAGAGACAACCTATACATCCATATAAGAAGCACATGAAATTCTTGTTTAAATAGTAAAATGCACTAATTTTAATAGTGCTCACAAAGAGTTGCAGCCTACAGAAATATTCAGATACTGAAAGCATAATTTAAAAATTGAGATTTTTCCATAAGGTAACAGCCCTCATCGAGTCTCATGTGAACATTGCCCATTTGAGGACTTACTGTGCATTGAAAATGTGTGGCTATGGCACAGGAGCACACAGGGTTCAGAGCTAAATTAGTGTGGAGATTGTTAGAAGTATGCTTAAATAAACATAACTTCGAAATTTTTGATAATTCTCAGAAATGCTGATTTATTGCCCCCAAATTTCAAAAAGTGACATGCCAGGAATTTGAAAACATTGAGAAACTTACATTCTCCTCTATATGTTATAATTGTGAAATGTATCATTGTTGCCTAATGAATACATATTTTTATTAAAAATTGATTAACCAAAGCTGGGAAGTGGTGGTTCATGCCTTCAATTCCAGCACTTGGGAGGCAGAGGCAGGCAGGTCTCTGTGAATTCGGGGCCAGCCTGGTCTACAAGAGCTAGGTTGAAGATAGGCTCCAAAGCTACAGAGAAACCTGGTCTAGAAAAAACAAACAACAAAACAAAACAAACAAACAAAAACAAAAAAGTTGATTAACCTAGTATCAATATTATTTATTAGCATTAGGTGATATAGGGTAACAATAATCAAAGATAGAAGAAATAATTTTAATGAACATTAGGAAAGAAGAAGAAAACTAAGGTAGAAAACATTTTTCCATTTTTCACAAATAAAACTATATCTAACAAATGCATTTTCACTGCAAGCTAATTTGTGAGAGATACTGTCTTTGCAGAAGCATTACAGAACAGAAATCAGGCAGATGGGCTGGAAGTGCATCACACACAAAGCCCGTTGCTGCTTTTCCCCACTGAGTTCTTTCCTTCCTCAATTTGTTACATCTTGCAAGGTATTTCTTTTCCTTTGCAATCCCTCATCTTTTCACTAATGTTTCTCCTCCAGCATCCTTGTACCCTGCTGGACCTCACAGTTCCTCTATTGTGCTGTCTGCAGACTCTTAGAGTTGACTGTGGTAATAGACATGACTTCTGCATTCTGAGGAACAGCACACTCAGTGATGTGTCTTAATCTTCTCAGAAGTAGCAGGTTATTCTCACTTATATGTCTCTTACTCATAGGGCATTAATATCTTACAGGAAAATGCTGTAAAGTTCTTCACTTGCTGTAAATGCATCTCTTGTGTTTTTAACTGTTTTATAAAGTTCATAATCAGAACTGACTTATCAACGTTCTTACAGATGCCACGTAACATTTATATAATTTCATGATAAATTGATAAATGATAGAACCCATACTACCGTACATAGGAGTAGCAAGAGAAATGCTATGCACAATATGGGTGCTTTTTATGCCACTGAATTTTTAAAGGTCAAGTTAAGGGAAAAACACTATTTAAAAACACTGAAATAGATTGGCATGGTATCTTGTTTATCTAAATGAGGGTAATTTAGTGTGCTGCATCTATACATCAACAGCTCTTATAATTCTGCAAAACAACTCATAAATCACAAAGGAGGTACCAAGAATAAAAGAACAGTGGAGGGAAATTTAAGAGTCATTGAAATAGTGGAATTGGCAGTACAAAATGTTAAGCTCCAAACAGATCTGAGAGATGCAGCTTTTGCCAACAATAATGCTTTTCATGGTAAATCCAAGTACAAGTAATGTGGCTTTGTAGCTGTTGAAAAAGCCTTCAAGGAAAAATGAAAAGAAAGCATGTTTTCTACCATGTATGTCATGCTATTGGAGGCAGTTTATAAGGATTCACTTTAATCTACACATTACATGAATAAAGGTTAGCAGGCAGGTATGGCCTTTATTTCCAATGATTCAGGCTGCTGGCAATGGTGAAGGTAAGTTGATTTTCATTTTTAGAAGTATCATGAAGTTAAGTATCATTACTTCCAAAGATTCTGAAATTTTTGAGACTGTGTTTCCATTTTCTGAAGTTGATGTTTTGGACAGCTTTAGCAGTAGCAACAAACATTCTCACCTTATACTGGCATACAAGAACAGACACTTCTTACTAACTCGGCTTACAAGATACCTCTAGGTCAGCTGCGACATCCTGTGTGGGCTCCTTTGGTTCAGCCTTGCATGTTTTCTCTCTCCAGGGCATTAGTGGAAGAGGGGTCATGTATATGGACTCTGCTAAGCTCACGGCAGTGGTCAGTACATAGCAGAGTCAGAGCCTAACCATGTGAGCAGACTTTACGCTTCTGCTAAAGAATTCTGAGCCATGAGCTTTTCATTATATTTTGAGATTATATTATAATTATAGTATTTCTTCCCTTCCATATGCCCCTCCCCACTCGCCTTCAAATTCATAGCCTCTTTTTACACTAATTTTTATTGCATGCATTCATGTTTATTATATAAATAAATATTCCTAAACATAACCTGTTCAGTCCATGTAGTGTTACTTGCATGTATGTTTCAGGGAAGACCATTCAGTGTACTCTTTTTTTTTGTTGTTGTTGTTTTTAAATTTTCTTATTTTGTTAAAAATTCTTTTTCCGTTTTACATACCTAGCCTTGTTCCAACTTCCCTCCTTCCTACTGCTCCCCACACTTTCTTCCCACTTCATGCCCATCCACTCCTCAGAGAGAGTAAGTCTTCCCAAGGGGAGTCAACAAAGCCTGACATATCACTTTGAGGCAGGACCAAGACCTTCCCTGCTACATTTAGGCTGAGCAAGATATTCCTCCAAAAAGGCTCCAAAAAGCTAGTTGAAACACTAAAAATAAATCCTTGTTCACTTCTAGTGCCCCATAAACTGCCCAAGCCACACAACTGTCAACCCACATTCAGAGGGCCTAGTTTGGTCCTCTGTAGGTTCCCCTAGTATCAGTCTGGAGTCACTGAGCTCCTGTTAGCTCAGGTGAACTGTTTCTGTGGGAATCCCCATCATGGTCTTGACCCCTTTGCTCTCTCTAGTGCTCCGCCCTCTCTTCGACTCTCTCCAGAAGCTTGACCTGGTGCTTAGCTGTGGATCTCTGCATCTGCTTCCATCAGTTGCTCCATGAAGGTTCTATGATGACAGTTAAGGTAGTCATCACTCTGATTACAGGGGAAAGCCAGTTCAGGTACCGTTTCCACCGATGGTTAGGGTCTTAGCTTGGATCATCCTTGCAGATACCTAAGAATTTTTGTGGTGTCAGGTTTCACACTAGCCCAATAATGGCTCTCTCAATCAAGATATCTCTTTCCTTGCTCCCCTACCTCAGCCGTGGAGTTCCTTCATGTTCTCCTCCCTACTAGTCTCCCCTCCCCTCCCCTTTTGCCCTCCTTTCTCCCCCACCCTATGCTCCTTATTTTCTCAGGAGATTTTGTCTATTTCCCCTTCCCAAGGGGATCCATGAATGCCTCTCTTAGGGTTCTCCTTGTTACATAGCTTCTCTGGAGTCATGGACTACAGGCTTTTGTTTATGTCTAATATCCACCTATGAGTTAGTACATACGATTTTTGTCTTTCTGGGTCTGGGTTACCTCACTCAGAGTGTTATTTTCTAGATCTAACTATTTTCCTAAAAATTTGAAAATATCTTCACCAACACTACATTAGACAGAGGACTGATCTGTCTATATCCAAAATATATAAAGAACTTTAAAAACTAGACATTAAAATACCAAATAATATAATTAAAATGGGGTACAGATCTAAACAGAAAATTCTCAACAGAAGAATCTCAAATGGCCAAAAGACACTTAAAAAATTGCTCAACATCCTTAGCCATCAGGGAAATGCAAATCAAAAT
>LOEQ01008354.1:16056-42766 GCA_001685075.1 Bramus lutescens
ACTCTGAGATATTATCTTACACCAGTCAGAATGGATAAGATTAAAAACACTGATTATAGCTGAGAGGATGCAGAGTAAGGGGAACACTCCTCCACTGCTGGTGGGAATGCAAACTTGTACAGCCACTTTGGAAATCAGTATGGTGATTTCTCAGAAAATCTGGAATCAATCTACCTCAAGACCCAGTAATACCACTCTTGGGCATATACCCAAAGGATGTTCAATCATATCACAAGACATTTGCTCAACTGTGTTCACAGCTTCATTATTCACAATAACCAGAACCTAGAAACAACCTAGATGGTCCTCAACTGAAGAATGGATAAAAAAAATGTGGTACATTTACACAATGGAGTGCTATTCAGTGGTAAAAAAACAATGACATTCTTTTTTTTTTTTAAAAAGATTTATTTCTTTATTATATATACAGTGTTTGACTACAGTTAACCCTGCCTGCCAGAAGAGGGCACTAGATCTCATTACAGATGGTTATGATTCACTGGCTGTTTTTCCAGAAGTCTTGAGTTCAATTCCCAGAAACCAAAAACAGCCAGTGCTCCTAACCACTGAACCATCTCTCCAGCCCCATGCTGTGCTCTTTCTTGAGCAAGACTATCTTTCCCATTCTCAGCTTTCCTCAGTTGCCTATAGTGCTTTGTGTAGAGTTGAGGGCTTGTTGTCTTTCCCACATCTGCCCTGGCATGTCTATTAGTGTTGTCCTTGTTCAGTTCAAATTTGGGTGCTCCATCAGTGAGACCTTATGGGTAAAGGTTCTGCTATTCTTTGGAGATTTGGTCCTGCTCAACAAGAGGGAAACATTCATGGTACTGCAAACCTAGCTAACTATTTGATGCTAGTGAAGTTGTCATGGTTATTGTAGAAGAATCTACAACCACTAATTTAGTAAACCATCATAGTCACCACCAAAAGTCTACAAACATTTGCGTTTGTACCCATAGATAAGCAAAGTTTTCATCCATCATCAAGGAAACTTCGCTTTGCAACAGACTGAATCACATTTGCTCCTAGCTTTTGGTCATAATAAGCCACAAGGCCAACTCCAAATTTATTGAGATTAGAGATTTATCTGTCATACTGAGAAGCATCTCAAAAGTGGGGAGGAGATGAAAATAAAAAACAAAGACTATAATGCAGTACTATTGATGAAAGGCATATTTTAATATTTTGGAAGATCAAAATATTCTATTAAAAGTCTTTGTGAACTGGACCATGTATGTAGTTTGGTCTGTAAAGGGCTTGCTGTATAAGCATGGACACTGGCATATGATACCCAGCACTGATGTGAAAACCAGGCATGGCAGTATGTTTTTGGATCTCAGCATTGGCGAGGTAGAGAAAGGCAAATACCTGATCAGTAGCCTAGCCTAATTGATAAGCCTTGGGTTGTAGTGTGACACTGTGTTGACAGAAGTTTCTGTCCTACTCAATCCTGGAGCCATTCAGTCACAAAGAAACACACAGAGGCTTACCAATTTATTAATTATAAACTGGTTGGTCTATTATCTCAGGCTTCTTATTAACTCTTATATCTTACATTAACCCATAATTCTTATCAGTGTTAGCCACATGGCTTGGTACTTTTTATCAATGAGGCATTCTCATCCTGGTTCCTCTGTGTCTAGGTGATGACTGCAGACTGAGCCTATCCTCTTTCCAGAATTTCCTGTTCTGGTCACCCTGCCTATACTTCCTGCCTGGCTGCTGGCCAGTCAGCATTTTAGTAAACCAGTACAAGTGATAACTCTTTACAGAGTACAAGATCATTGTCCCACAGCAACACCATGTCTAAAAATATAAGATGAGCAGTTCTTGAAGGACAACAGCTGAGGCTGACCTCTGACCTCCACAAGCATGCGCACACATGTACATCTGTACAACGGCACATTTTTTTTGTTTCTTCTTTCTGTAGATATCTGCAGATCTTTCTTGGTTAGCGCTCTTCCAGCTGTTATGAAAAACAAGTCCTACCCCATGATTTGTCCATCTCTCTTCTTACTGCTAAGCTGGCCAATTCTTATTCCTCCAGTTCCAATGATTCTTTTAATATGGAAACAATTAAACTGAGGTTCCCCAGACTTGAGCCTCAGAACTGGCCTCCACCTGTCTTCTATGACCTCCATTTGATTTTTTGTCTCATGGATTAAATATAGTCACCAGAAACTTGAAGCCAATCTAAATGTGTCCTTCTGTAGTGATAATTACATTTTTATTATAATAGCTAGATCTTGCCTGAAGATCAGAGAGTGAAACAACCCCACAGACCAGGCAGTAGTGGGGCATACCTTTAATCCCAGCACTAGAGAGGAATATAAGATGGTAGGAGACAGCTTTCACACACAGTCTCATTCTGATATTCCTAGAGGCAGGATCACCATTTCGGGCTGAGGTAGAGGAAAGAGCCAGTGGCTGGCTGTTCTGCTTTTCTGATCATCAGGTTGAACCCCAATTTCTGTCTCTGGGTTTTTATTAATCATGATACATCTCTCCGTCCCATTTTCTCTATCATATTATTTTTAGATCATTCTGACTTAGAAGCATTAACTACATTTGAGTCCCCCTTCCTTGCAGTGGCCAGTTACCGAATGTCAAGATACCCAATATTCCAGCACTGCCATGTTTCTTATCACTATCCTCTCTCTTCCTGCCATCGCCTTCCTTCTGCTTTACGTCTTTGTGTTATCTTAAGTTTAGATTCTCCCACATCTTTCTCTCTTTTCTAGCTTCTTACTCATCTTCAGTGTTCCCATATCAGAACCCAAGGAATTTTCTAGGCAGTTTCCTGACCATAAACTGATCATACATTTTCCCTGAGATGATCTTTCACAGTATTTCCAATTTAGTTTTTTGAGGTTGTCTTCTAGAAGTCAATGTAAACTGAAATTCCTGACTGAGTAGGTAACTAATATTACCTGGAGACATTCAGAATTTCCTGCTTCCTGTCTTTTATTGACACTCCCAACTCCAGCCTCAGTCACATGTTATCCATGATTTTAAACTCATTCTCAAAAACCATTCCTCTCAAATCATTGCCTGATGATACTTAGTTTATATTTTTCCTCAGCATAGGTTTTCATTGCTTTTCGGTGATTTGCAAATTTATGTCTTCCATGACAGACTACCAACCTTCCTTCCCTCAGTTTCAGTACTGCTTGTGCTTGTCATCCTCTGCAGCATCTAACTCAGAACTCTGTAGATCTCCTCCACTCTGGAATGGGACACAACACTCTGGGCCTTTTCCATACTAGGAAAACATCCAGCTACTGAGTTACATCATTATCCTCTGTAGAAAAGTAATAATGTTGCTTCCAGAGCTTAAACTAGAATACAACCTTGCTGACATCTAGTAGGCACTTCCCAAATGTTAATTATTATTGTTTTTAGTCACCAAGATTTAAGGAATGCTAGTGAGATGTGGCTACAGTTACCCAAATAACAATTTCACATAATTTCATACTCTTTCAATAAAATAACTAATAAATGAGAACACATTTGGGGTTTAGAGCATTGAGAAATATAATATTTTGGGGAGGAAGGGCAAAGGATAAGCCCCATTCTTTTTATAAACTTAATTTATAATTAGGAATTTTAGGCCTAGCATATCTAATAAATTATTTTTCTGTAATAAATTGTCTTTGAAAGTTGAAGAATAAAAAAAAGATTTCTCATGGGTTTAATCTCCTTAGAAGATAAATTTAAAAGAATTGAATTATAAGTTTCTGCATTATGATTTTCCCACCATCTCAACTGCCTTGGTTTTCATTCTCTTAGAATAGTTACCTGCTACATAATTGCTATGCTGCATGTGAACTTAGAGAACTTTTCAAAAATAGGTCACAAAGGGGTGGGTAGGTGTGAGAGTGTGGGCAGAGCTACTGCTAATTTCAGTTTTTAAAACATAGACTTTAACTTTTAGTATTTGTTGTCAAATAATGATTCAATGTCTTGATTTTTCAGAGATATTAAGCTGTCAAAGTAATCACACTCAGTTTACACAATTGGGAAGAAATGGGATGCATGCTATCAGAAACGGAAGTGACAGCAATTCTTCATAGTTCTGTATAATTGGAGTCCTGAGTGTTTCCTTCACTTGTACTTTTAGAAAGAAATGTAAGCATTTTCTAATTTTCCATTGGAATTCCTTGCTACTCGACATTGAGAATATTTTGGCTATAACACCAGAATTTTCAGCTGCACTTTTCTGTTCTCCTTAACTAACCCTGTTGTCTAGACAGTATTATCAAGATTACATCTGCTTCATTTTTCTTGGCCTCTAAAAAACACTTACCTTAGTTTTCTATGTAAGGTTCTGCTCAGTCTAGTGAGATTTTAAACTTTCTCAAAGACAAAGGTCTTTTATTATTCTTTAAAGTATTTCTTAAAAATAGGTAAATTAATTAAATTAAAACATGGGTGTTTAGGTGGTTTACTGTCTTAGACATTTAGAATAGCTTGTTTTTCTTCATCTTCAAGGCAATGCATTTTCAGATGTCAAGAGTCTGATACTGCTGCTTGCTCATATTGTAAATGAGAAAATTTAAACTTTGGTCACACAAATGAAAGCAAGTATGATGACTCAGCTTAGCTAGTGATGAAGCCTGTGCTTCTACTGAAATCATTCAATGTTCAAGTCTTGAATTTCCCATCCATAAGTAAGAAATGAGGCCTAGATTGACTTGTAAGTTTCAAATTCTAAATTTCTTTAGCCCCAAATAAAATGTATTCTATATATAGGACCCATAGGTGGCAGAATCATGCAATAAAAGTAATGAAAGGACTTGTGCACATTAGGAAAGGTGTGAAATTAAAGCTCATTTTAAAATTGGGGTTTCAAGTAGATAATGAGAAAGCAGAAGCAGAATGGATATCATTGTTTTTATTGCAGGATTTTCTAGTTGCATGAAGCTAGTTGTCAAGAGAGGGAAAATTAAAGCCTGCTTATTTCTACACAAAATGTATTTAGAAAGAGAAAAGTGAATCTTACTTTTATATAAACAACATATCCAAAAATAGGCAGATTAAAAAATATGTGTGTGGAGACTTCAGCTCTGATGCCAAAATGGCGTAATTCAAAAAAAACACATACAGTAGAAATGATGGACTTCTTGATAGTAAAGTTGTGGCTATTTGAATCATCCCTATATACTCATTTGTTTGAATGCTTGGTCCTCAGTAAAACTGTTTGGGAAGGATTAGAAGGTGTGGCCTTTTGGGGGAGCTGTGTCACTAGGGAATGGGCTTTGAGTTTTCAGAAGCTCAAGCCAGGCCCAGTGTGTCGCCTTCTGTGCATTACCTGAGAATCTCTCAGCTACTGATAATGGACAATCCCTATGAAACTGTAAACAAGCTTCAAATTAAATGCTTGCTTTTATAAGGGTAGCCTTGGTCATGGTATCTCTTCACAGCAATAGAACAGTGACTAAGACAGAGAGAAATCAGATGGAACTAATGTACTATGCAATGAGGTACACTGTTTTTAAAGAGAATTTTACCAGTCAAGATGTAACTTGATCTAAAGAAAACATTGCATTGTAAGGTATTTTAACATACAATTCTTTTATGTCTGTGCAGAATACAGTTTGTTTATCTAAGCTAACAAAATATTTTCTCTTGAGTGGAAGAACCATCATCCTGTCTTAACAAAATGGTGATTGTCTGTCTTATAGGCTAGATGACTTTAGGATGGCTGAAGACAAGCATTATATTGGTACCAAAAGCAAAACTGTGGTCAGAGTATTTTGTATGAAAGACTCTATTGTCAATAAAAAAGTGAGATTTGCAAAGTCAGAATTTGTTTCCATTTTTGTGGACTGGGTCTTAATAAAGTTAAAGCTGGGGTAGACAGATGCTTTAGTGGTTAAGAGTGCTTACTGCTCTTCCAGAAAATGAAACATCTGTGTCTAGCACCCACATCAGATGGCTCACAACTGTCTGTAAATCCAGCTCCAGGGATCTGATGCTGTCTTTGCTTTTCCAGGCACTTGTATACACTTGTGTGCATGTTTGCATGCACATGAGTGTGCACACACACACACCAAATAACATTTAACACATGCACATAAATGAAGATAATATAAAAGAAAATTAACATTTTACTAATCATCTATTTTGAGGAGAAGGGAAGATTGCTCTTTTTTTGGAGGATGTGGCCACTGGTAAGATTCCATGTGCAGAGCATGTGCACATATTCACAGTACCAATTGGACTTAGTGGGATATGAACATAAAGCAAAGGTATGAAGTTGAGAAGGAAATGTGATGGGAGATAAAGAGAGTAGGCACAATCCTATTTCTTTGTACACATATGCAGTAGTACCAAAGAGCTCCACAATAGCCCTGAATGGAGTATAACAAAGGTTTATTTATCTGGGGATAAACTCGCAGTAAGGGCAGTGATCCACAGTCCTCTGTGTGCACTGGAGCCTGGAACCAAATCCAGTAGAAAAGAGGGCCAAACACACTTTTCATCTGCACTTACAGTACATGAGACCACACGCCTAAAGTAGGCTGGTATTTTAAAGGCTATTGGCTGAAGGAATTCCCACAACACACATATATGAAATATAAAAAATTTAAAAATAGAAAAAGATTTATCAAGAACTATATTAGGATATACTACTAGTATTTGGAAATGAATTTAAAATAAAGCCATGTATAAATACATAGAAACGATTTTTCATTTTGGAAATACTTTATAGGGAATTCTTCGTATGTAATATTATCAACACCATGAGAAAACGGAAGCAACAGTCAAGAAGCAATTACTCATCAGCAAGTGTTATACAACCCAAATAATCAAGACTGCTGGGCAGAGATGGTGTGATAGTCATCTCTGAGAGAGAAATCAAAAAGTGCAGAAACAGCAGACAACTCCATTTGACTTTACAGTGCCAATTATTGTACAGTGCAAGAAAACCTCCCCACAAATTTCAATAGCAAAAGAAGCAAAATAATAAATAGTTATTTTAAGAGATTTATCTTTTGTGTGTATCTGATTGAGTATATACTATGTGTATGTCAATGCCAACATAGGGCAGAAGAGGGCCTCTACCTGGAGGTAGAATTCTAGGTGGGTGGGAGTGGTCAGAAGTGGGTTTTCAGAGCAGAATTCTGATCCTCTGGAAGAGAATGAAATGATTTTAACCACGGAGCTGTCTTTCCAGGAGGTCTTGTAAATAATTATTATAATTATAATTCCAAAATTATAATGTGAGTACTGGGAACTAAAGTGCTTCTGATTCCTCCATTCAGTAGACATTCTTCCAGCAAGGGGAATGTTCCTCTGTGTCAGGACAGATGTGGCAGTTTACGGAGGATTGTAACAGTGTTCTCTATACAGTCTCATTATGCCTGCTGCCATACATCCTGATGTACCTGGCAACCACAGAAGTGCCACGGTAGCAGGGAGCAGTCACAGTGGGGGAATTTTGCAAAGCATCCACATGGGCAGGGGTGAAGCATGTCCTGGGCTGAGTGAGTGATTGCACCCGCCCCCACTTAACTCCAAGGTCACCTTTTTAGCTCTCTTCTGAAAATGGCCGCCTTTTTTAATTTGTTTAATGTGTGTTTGTGCACAGATGTGCCTGATACCAGCAAAGGTCAGGAAAGGGCGTCAGATCCCCTGGAACTGGAGTTACAGACGGTTCTGAACCAGCGTGTAGGTGTTGGGAAACAAATTCAGGTCCTCTGGAAGAACAGCCAGTGTTGTTTATCACTGAGCCTTAGCTGGACAGTGGTGGCACACGCCTTTGATCCCAGGACTTGGAAAGCAGAAGCAGGTAGATCTCTTTGAGTTTGAGGCCAGTCTACTCGACAAAGAGAGTTCTAGGACAGGCAAGGCTGTTACACAGAGATACCCTGTGTTGAAAAACTAAACCAAACCAATCCAAACGAAACCGAGCCAACAAACCAAGAAACAAACAAAAAAATCAAAAGAAAAAAAAAACGATCCCAAAACAAACTTGAAAAACTAAAACAAATAAAAAACCAAACATCAGAAACAAAAACAAAAAAACAAAACAAAAAATGCCTGTATTCTTTACAAGCTTACTTATGAGGAATTCCCTGTTAGGTTTTTCTGTTGTTCTTGATGGCCACCTGCTTGGGTATGATTTTAGTTCAAAGTTAGCTCCAATGACGTGGTTGCTTGGACCTAAAGACTGGTACCTTTCACCAAGTCAATCAGACAAGGGGTGTGTGTGTGTGTGTGTGTGTGTGTGTGTGTGTGTGTATGTGTGTGTAGAGAAAAAGAGAATATGGATTAAGAACAGAAATAATTAAATGGTTATTAACAAAGTCAATGAAGGCTCCAAGATTGAATGAGAGGGGAGAACAGATAGACAGGCTTCTGAAGGATCAGGAATGATATCTGGATTTGAAGTGAGAGAAAATAGCTACTGAAAAATGTACAAAGGAAAGTTGCATGTCAAACATTATGGTTTCATAAATTTATTTATATATACTGTATAGTATGAATAATCAGATAGATTTACTATCTAAGATATATAAATAATTCTATTTATATATCATTTAAATGTAGGTTTCTTGTCTGAAGTTTTATTATCTGGATCAGAATGTCAGATCATTCGATCAGCAGATTCCTCCTTTTACATGTTGGGTTCCTCTATAGCCCAAGCTCCCAACTACTCAATAAATATTGGCTAATTACGAGTGCATGAACTGGCATTTTGGAGCCCATTCTCGATGATAAGATGCCTTGCTTAGCCTTGATGCAGGGGGAGGAAGTTGTTTGTGCCTCAACTTGATGTGCCAGGCTTTGTTGACTCCCCATGGGAGGCCTTACCTTTTCTGGGGAGTGGATGTGGGATGGGGGGAATGGGAGGAGGGAAGGGAGGAGGGAAGGGAGGAGGAACTGTGGTAAAATGAATAAAAAAGTTTAAGATGAAAACGAGTGAGCATTTTCCAGACTCAACAGAGCAGATGCACATATTAATTTCCAGAAATCATTATAACATGCACAAATCTGCAAAAGTTGAAGTCAGAGAAAGCATATGAAGTTGAGTAAGGGAGAATCTGTGGGGAGTTGGGGGAGCAGAAAGAATATTGTGTGGAATTTTAAAAAATGAATAAAAACATAAAACAGAAAGAACAAGGAACTTTTCAAAATTTCAACTTTGAAATAATTTTATCTTTTATGGAATATTTCTTATTAGCTTTACTATTTTAGTTCTAGTTTTTGTAAGAAAGTGAATAACTTTAAATAAAAATTAAAGAAATTTCACTTGATGCTCTTTATTTGTATATTTTAATTGTTTAAAAAATAAAATTTATATGTCCTACGTCTATTTTAGATATACTTTTTCTGTATTGCTATGATAAAGTTTTACTACCTTCACAAAGCGTTTTCATTTTATTTTCTTTTTTTGTCTTCATATATATTAAGTACTCCTATTCCAACTGGGAAAGAGAGCCTTGCATGAGGTTACACTTATCTAATTTTATCCAGGCATGTAAAAATGTTTCAACACACACACACACACTCTAAACAATTAGTCAACACTATTATTAGAAGGCAATTAATAAAGTTTGCAAACTAGTGCATCGATTTAAATTTTTTATTCATTATTTATTTATTATCTCTACATAGCTCCGACTGTCTTAGAACTCACTCTGTAGACCAGGATGACCTCAAATTCACATAGGCCTGCCTGTCTCTACCTCCCAAATGCTGGGATTAAAGATGTGTGTCACCATGTATGGCCTTTAAATTTACTTTTCCATTATATCTTACATGTAAAAGTCAGTTAGTATGCTTTGATAATGTGTCTTTAACCTTTATTTACTTCACGAATAGATGTAACCTAGTCTTTGGAAAATCTGACCATATTCATACTATAGTGATTATGTAGTTGTAAATTCCATTTCTATTCTCTCTTGAATTATTAACTTTTATTAGAACTGATGTTAAATATAATGATACAAATCCAAATATTATACCATCAGGTAGAATATCAGTAGTTAAAGTTGATCTTAAAGCTCATTGATGGTTATTCCCTATTTCACTGTTAAAGATACAGCAGAGCTTTTTCCTCCTTTAAAAGTTATTTAGCTGATGCAAAACAATTATTGCTTAGGAATATCTGAAGTTCCAAAGGTAAGTATCACAGAGTGAATGCAATCTTCCTTTCCTCATTCAAGGGCCATCTGTTTCTTATTTCTGCTCTTTCTGTTCATAATGCTTGGCACCACGGTTATGTACAATAGTGCAGGAACTAGTAATAAATAAACATCTTTTCAAGTCCAAACTCATCATTATTCTCCCATTTCATTTATTGTGGATGTACCTGTCAAACAAAAGACACAGTCCTAATAATAGTAGTTCCTTGTCTTAGCTTTGGTTTTTAGATCTAGGAAGTCCCTCCTTGACTTCCTAGACTTCCACGACTGCCTCTTAGGGTGGCATAGGAGATCAGGTGGAGGTGGAGCAATGTGATAGGTGTCATTTATTTTAAGACCCTAATATTTGTTGGGAGTTACTGATGAAGAAGAAAAGCTGCCAGGCATCTTTCAGGGGCCACCACCTATAGACAGCTGGACACTCATTCAAAGGGCAGAATCTTCTTTGTCTTTTTGAGATTCTTTGCAGTATAGCACAGGTAGGGTATTCAGGGTCCAGATGGTGAGGCAAGTATGAAGTAGTGTGGGATTCATATCATAGAAGGATGGGGGGGGGAACAATAGAAAGTTGGCCACAGCAGGAAGCAAACATTTTTCCAGTGTGACCTACTTTTACCTTGGTGCATATCACTATTTTTTGTGAGTTCATGAGTTTTGCCCCCGTCTGGCTTTTGTCCATGTCTCTCTGTCCCTTTGAAGACCAAAAACACCTAGAAAAATTTCTTCGTTTGTTATCTTCAGTTTCTTTTATCCTACTCTTGATCTTCCTGAAAGTAATTTTTGTTCTCAGTGCTCCATTTAACCTTTCTGTTGACAAGCCGTCTCTCCAACTTGACATTCTTTGACCTACCAGAAGTCCTTGACACAGATATGTTTCCTTTTAAAATTTCAGTTTTTAATAATTTAATTTTGAGATTTTTATACAAAAAATTGTATTAACATTAATTCTTCCTGTCCTCTTTCCACTAACTCATCCCATGTCTTCCCATCTCCCATTTATATTCATGACCTCTTCTTTAATTATTATTGTTTTACACACACATACACACATACATGCACACACAGTGACCACACACACACACACACACACACACACACAGAGGGTGGGGGGAAACAGACACAACTTCCTGAGTCTATTTAGTGTTATTGTTTGGGTTGAACAATCAATGCTCTGGGTTGAGCAACAAATCAGGAGGGTTATTCCTCGAGAAAACTGATTCTCCCTCTCTCAGCAGTCATTAATTGCCTGTAGCACTTCATTTAGGCATGAGGACTTGGAAGATTTCCTCCACAAATGTTAATAATATGTCATCTGGAGTAATTATGAAGGTCTTGGTTAGGCAGTCATACTGCAGAGACTTCATGGGTGCAACTTCCTATTTGTATAGAGAAGGCACTATCTTACTGATGCGTTGGTTTCCTGACCTGCTTGTTTTCTTGATTGTCCCTGAGCCTTAGATGTATGGTTGGGTTGCAGATGTGTCAGTTAGGATTGGGTACCCTACAGTAATCAGTTCCTCTCTGCATTTTGAGTGGTTGTATATTTCGGTAGTCCTCTCAGTCTGCTTCAGGAAGGTGTTTACTGCTAGGGGAGATTGACACTTATCTGCGGGTATAAAGATGAGCATCTAGGATGCAGTTAGATATTATCCTGATTTAGTAAAATGGTAGTAGTAGGTTCTCCTCTAGGTCCATGACCTTGCCAGCCATGGCAGGAGGCTTATAGTTTTGAAATTCTTCACATAGTTGGTTTTCATGATTAACCTTTCCTCTTGTTCCATCTACTTCACCACCAATGCTCAACTGAATTTCTTCTTCCTAAATCCATGATATTCATTTCACATCCTTTACAGCTGGAACAGCTTGGAGTTTAACCTTCAGACATCTTGATTTCCCTAGCTTCCATGTTTGACTTTAAATGCCTCCTACATCTTGCTTGCACTCAAATAAACATTTCTGGTCTTGACTTCTTCCTCAAGTCTCTGAACTTTAGTTGTGCATTCAACATTTCTACTTGTCTGTCTGATGAGACATTTAAAACTTGATATGCTGAAAAGAAACACTGATTTTCTTCCCAAATCTGTTATTTCCTAATTCTCCCAATTTTGATAAATGCTAAATAAAATTTTTATATTTCATCTGAACCAAAATTGTTGGGGTACTTTTAAATACTGCTTTCTGTATACCATACCTCTACTTGTTTTTTAAAATCGAGCACTTTCTGTTTCTTCCCCAATGATTCCCTTCTCTCAGATATTGGCATGCCTTGTTCTAATGTTTCATTTATGACTGTACCCAAGCAGAAAATGACAAGTCTGTCGTCCTTTCTTTTTCTCCAAGTTTTTCCCTGCATGTTCCTCACTGCACAGAATTATTTCTCTCTCCTTTATTGTCTGTCTCCATTGGAAAGCAAATGTCACAAAAACAGGGGCATTTTACTTTACCATGTTATCCATGATGCAACAGTATTAGGCATATATTAATTGCTCTTTATTATTATTTGATAATATTTATTGCCTGAATTAATTTATAAGGGATTAAGGAGAGAGATGAATGAACATCTACAGTGAGAGTAATTATGTGGGATAGGAAATATTCTAAGTAATTTGATGGAACACAAAGATGTACTAACAAGAGCCAGCAACCTATGACTATCACTATATCACAAATAAGAAATCTGACAAAAGTGTCTGCTGTTGACTTCTTATGTCTTTTTGCCTTCTTACATAGTCACTACCTCCCCTGCCTCTCTACTTTCTTCTCTCTATGCCTTACCTCACCAGTGGCGCCTTCTCTGTATTATTATTTATGTGTATATATACAGAGAAAAAACTTAAAATAAAAATATACTTTATAACTTTTAAACTTCTTAATACAATTTCTTAGATGAAATATTTTGCCATCTTTTTAATTTTGTTAACTTTTCTTTTTTTAACTTGATTATAGCCACAGTGAGGCAAGATTGGAGCAATTAATTAAAAAAAGCCTTTTATTTGAGTCTTTCCCATATTCTTAATTCAGAATACACCAGAAAAACATCACAATTTTATAAATATTGTCAAATAACTTAAATACAGAAAAGCAAAACCCCCAAAGGAAAAAGGATGTTAGATTACAGAAAAGAGTGGAAGTAATGAAGAGAACCACCACAGAGACTTTGTTACAGAAGTGTACCATAGAACGAGATGGACAAACGATAACTGGTGGGCTAAATCCAGCCCACTGCCTGATTTGTCAATAATACTTTATTCAAATCGACTTATTACATTCATTTGTGCATGATCTGAGGCTACCTCCACAGTACAATGCTAGACCTGACCAGCCATGGCAGAATGAGAATGACCTGTAAGATGAAAATGTTTGCTATCTGTCCCTTACATCCTTTCCAAATGTCATCCGTGCTCATACTGAGTAGGACCCAGATTCACCTCTAGCCTCTTTAGGTGTGACTGCAGACCAGCGTTCTAACAGAGAGATCTGGATGAAAATTGATGGAAGAACCCTGACTAACCCTTCCACTAAACACGGTGCACAAAATCTACTTGAGTATTTACTGAAATCTCCCTTCCCGTAGCCTGAGATTGGCCAATGCTCTAATTCAGCAAGTTCTACCAGGAGTCACTGAGTGTGAAATCTTGCATAAGCATCTTTGTTCAAATGATGGGACCCTCTTTAAACTCTTCTTCTGTTCCTAGAAGCTTATTAACATTTCAGGTTCGTGAAATTTGTCTGATCATAAGAAAGTCACTCTACCTTTTTTTAACCTGAAACCCATTTTGTGGGCTCTTGTCCATGGGTCTGGAAGCACCGAAGGGTATAATTCATTTGTAGATTGTTAAAGCTTGCTTGTGTTTGGGAGGAGACGGCATGAGTAAGGATTGGTGGCAAAGATGCGGTCAGGTTTTAAAGCAGCGTTGTAAATGAGTCTTCTTCAGTTTGGATAGGATCTCTTTCAAAGTTAATGCTAACTTTACTTCTTTTACTGAAGGAAAAAAAAATAATTTTAAAAGCAAAGAATGAGGCTATCATGTTTTGCCTTGTCCCAAAGCAACCCCAAACAGATGCTCTTGCCCACCATGGCGCTCTATGGGTCTAATAGATTGTTTCTAGTTGGTTCTTCCACGTTTCGCTGCCTCTGACACCACCCCCTTAGGGTTCATGACTGTCTCTCCTCAAGGTCAGGCTTTTTTGATTCCTGCCTGTCTCCCTTTCCTGCAGTGTTTTTAGCACAAACACATGCTCTGTCTGTCAGGTACAGTGTAAAAATGACTTTTCTGGAAGGCATGGAAATTTCTGGGCGCCAGCCACACACGGAGCGAGCATTATAAGCAGATGGCCCCATTACCAGTTCCAGCACGAGCCAGAGAGAAGCAGTTCTTTACAGGATGTGACAGCTCAGGTCCTCCAATCTTTTTTTTTTCTCTCTCTCTCTCTGTATGTGGGGTTCACATCCTCTCCTCAGGCCGGATTCAAAACAGCTCCTCTGCAGTTTCCTCTTTGCGTTTCCCCCTCTCAGGCAGATCCTACTCAGCATGAAACAACACAAATAAAAATTCCCCTTTAGTTGCTTTTTTTATGCCTGGGTGAATTTACTTGCTAGATTTCTTTTCCTTTCATTTTGATATGCCGACCCCACCCTCCACTCCCTTACACTCTTTCCCACTTCTTCAGTCTTAGATTGTCTCCTGACTGTCGTTTCCTGAAGCATGTTTTTTTCTTTAAGATATTTTTATTTTGAAATTGAATTGTAGACTTGCTTTTTTATTTTAATTTGTTTTAAAAACTATGTTTTCTCATCTTACATGCCAAATCCATTTCCTCCCCTCCTCCTGCTCCCTCCACCTCTCTCCCCCCACCTTCTGATCCCACCCCCATCCACTCCTCAGAGAGGGTAAGGCTTCCCATGGGGAATTAACAAAGTCTAGCACATTGCTTTGAGGCAGGACCAAGGCCTTTCTCTCTATATCTATGTGGAGCAAGGTATCCCTCCAGAGAGAATGGTTTCCAAAAAGCCAGAAAAAACAGTAGGGGTAAATCCTGGTCTCATTGCCAGTGACTGAGGAAATTGAGAGCATGGGGGGGGGGNAAGGGGAGGAGAGGAGAAGGGGGAGAAGAACTAGAGAGAACAGGATGTTTGAGATGGAGGAAGGACATAGAGGGAGAGCAAGGAAAGAGATATCTTGATTGAGGGAGCCTTTATGGGGCTAGCAAGAAACCTAGCACTAGAGAAATTCCCAGGAATCCACAAGGATGACCCCAGCTAAGACCCTAAGCAATAGTGGAGAGGGTTCACCTTGCCAGGTAGTCAAATTGATGAGTATCTTAAATGTCATCATAGAACCTATGTCCAGCAACTGATGGAAACAAATGCATAAAGTCACAGCAAAACTTTAGGCTGAGCTCCCAGAGTCCAGACGAAGAGAGGGAGGAGTGAGAGCAAAGGGGTTAAGACCTTGATTGGAATGCCCACTGAAACAGCTCACCTGAGCTAATGGGAGCCTTCCAACGCTGACCTGACAGTGAGGAAACCAGCATAGGACCAATCTAGGCCCTCTGAACATGGGTGACAGTTCTATGGCTGAAGTAAATTTTTGTAAACACCATTCCTGGACTGCAATCCAATTATATGAATATTTTTCAATCTAACTTTCCACTGCCTGTCAAACTGTCCTAAAATCAGAACTCCAACACTTTTCCTATTCTACAGAAAAATGTGATTATAAGACAAGAATAGGGTTGGGGATAAACATATTTTTACACATTAATATTTGAAAACATAAGCTGATGGGTAGAAAGGACTAACAAAGAGAGGCATATGAAAGCCAGAGGCCTAACTTAGGGGCCTCTCAACTCCACTCTGTGAAGCTTAGGCAGATGGCAGAGTCTCAAGTGTGTCTCAAAGGGTGGGACAATCACTCTTGTCCTGTTTTTTTTTTTCGACTCCTTGCAATATGGATGGAAGGAAGGAGTACCTGATGTTTGTCTCCTAATTGACCTTACTCTTGTGGTTATTGTCCTGTGTCCACAGACAGAGCTGAAGCTTACTGAGGCAGGGAACTCCTGCTTCCTGCAGCACACCTCCCAGAGCATTCAGTGCAGGGCTGAGATCATCTCGTGTTTTTGTTTTACATCCTTCTGTCTTCCTTCTGAGGATCTCAGTGGAGATAAACTGGTTATAAATTTCTGCCTAGTTTATCTTCCCAAGTGAAAATTCAACAGAAAATAACCATTTATTCACATAAATAGTCTAAGCAAAATATCTGGGTTTGATTTACATTTATCCTTTATTGAATCATGTCTAGGCTTGGAGTGTTATTGTGGGCAGAGGGGAGTCACCTATCTGCTAATACATACAGCTTCAAGAGTAAGGGGGTGACTTTATTAAAATTAAAAAAAGATATTACTCCACAAAACCTAAATTCACTATAATCTTAAGAATAATATAAGGGTACTACTATACTATTAGAGATCCTTGAACTTATGTAACACATACAATACAACAGGGCTCTTCAAAAGAAGTAATACCTGCATGGTTCAGGAAGGGTATAATGAAAGTTTGGAAGCTGATGGAGATGATTTGATGGTCACAGTTGCTTTGGAAGATAGTTTTCTGAGGATCATAGGAGATTTGGTACTACTTATATAATGATTACAATACTTTACCATAATCCAAAAAAGTCTTTAACAACATGGAACCTATTTTCTATCTATTTCATCACATTTTACTTTTATAATTCAACCAAATCTAGTCCTTAAACACATTATGCTATTTAACGACTCACTGATTTCCTTACCATTGCTGTCTTTCATTTTTAAAGTGAACTTTAAATTAAAGAACACATGAAAATGCATGTTCAGTCCAATGACTTTTAAAAAGTCCTGTTGCATTTTTAGAATGCTCTTTCATGTTCTTCCCAAACTTGCACATTGCCATTTATTCATTAGTGTCAAACTCAAATGTTATCACACTGTGTTTGTGTAAAGGTCTCAGAGGGACTTAAATTTTCACCCCTCATTTGAGTGCATTGGGTGTATGGTAATATTATTAAGTTAGGGAGATAGAAACTAGTTTCTTGAGAGGAAGTTGGGGGAAGATAGCAAGTTCCAATTGGGACAGATAAGTAGAAATGTCTCTAGAGAGGCCTGGTTAGTATCTAGCTATACTGTATCTTTATATTCAGTTGAATGGCCAAGAATAAATATATTGATCTGTGTGTTGCTACATAAAGGTAGCTGACAAGGCTTCTCTGATGTGGGATTCCCCTGTGTATGCTCTGAATATACTTTATCACTATTTGTTAATAAAGAAGGTGCTTCAGCCAATGGCAGGGCAGAATATAGCCAGGCTGGAAAAGATATGTATAGAGAGAATAGGCAGAGTCCAGGAGATGCTATGTAGATACTGAAGGAGGCAGACACCATGTAGCTGGCCAAGAAGCAAGAGGTAACAAACCATCAGCCTTGTGGTAAATCCTAAAATAATAGAAATGGGTTAATTTAATATGTAAGAGCTATCTAGAAATATTCCTAAGTTATTGGTCAAACAGTGTTACAATTAATAATATAGTTTCTGTGTGATTATTTGGGTCTGGGTGGCCAGAAAATGAATGAGCAGTTTCTACTTACAAAATGGCACCCAACATGGGACATAGATCCACATAAGACCTAAAAAAAGCTTAAGGAAAAAAAAGATGGTTTCTAGACCCACAAAAATGGGAACCAAGCACTTTTTGGTAGCTGCATTTTTTTCAGATAGGCTCTGTTTGCTGGTCACAAGCAGGAGAAAGATGCTTCCAGAACCTTCCTGGTAGGCCACAGCCTCTTGATGATACAGAGATTAATAGAAATGGGTTAATTTAATATTTAAGAGCTATCTATAAATATACCTAAGACCAAACAGTGTTGAAATTAATATAGTCTCTGTTTGATTATTTGGGTCTGGATGACTGGGAAATGAAGAAGCAGTCTCTTCTTACAAAATGGTGCTCACCATCTGGGGCATAGATCCACATTAGACCTAAAAAAAAATCTTAAGAAAAAAAGAGTTTTCTAGACCCACAAAAACAGGAGCCAAGTAAAGCATCTTGGTAGCCGCATTTTTTTTCAGATAAACTTTGTTTGCTGCCCTTTAAGAGAAGGCTTCCTGATTCAGCATTAGCTGCAAAAACTGTATGTCTTTTTAAAGAGAAGGCATCCTGGTTCATATTGGTAGCACAAATGGCTCTGACTCTTTTGGGAGGTCCTTCACTTAAATGGGGTTTGTGAGCAGTGTGTTACAAATTACTTAATGATGACATAAACTGCATCTCTGGAGCTGGGGCAGTGAGCATGGCTTGCAGAAGCTGTGAACATGCCTCCACCATATTTGACTGGGCAAAGAAAATAGGCAGGATCGTGTAGTTGGTCCTAGCTATGATCGCTTAACATTAAAAAAGGCATTCCTGGTCAGAAAATGATTACAGATATGCAATAAAGACAGATTTAGACAAAAATGACCTCTAAATGGGTCACAGGGTTGGATAAATGTATGTAGGCTTGTATGAGAGAGGAAAAAGAATATAGACAATTATAAAAAGCAGTATGTAAAAGTACAGATAGACATAGGTTAAAGCAGTAAAGATAATAAATATTAAAAGATAAGAGAAAAAAAGCCATGTAAAGATGGAATATACACAGAGAGTCCGGATTATGTATATTACTGTGTTTTCTTTGAATTTTTTGATTGCAGATAGGTATTTGATTCTGGGGGCTGGTAAGCTAAACACATACACACACATTTATCTTGACTTCAAAATTTGAGTTTAAGGATATATTACTTCGGAAAAGAGGTTCTGCTTTTGTTTCCACAGATAATGAGAACCTGTGGATTTCTTCCAGACTAATGTAGTTTGGTGGAACAAGACCCCCTGAAAGTTCTCTGTGAACCCTAAAAATACTTCACCCAACAAACATTAGGGATTAGGGAATTAGTTTGGAGAAAACTAAGCCAAATTTCCAAAGTGATTGTTTATAAATGTTTGTTTTTAGAGGGGGTTGATTATAAGTGATTAATGGCCACAATCAATTTCTAAAAAAAATAAGGGGGATATGATATAGAGATGAATACTTTGAATTGGTATGGATCTTGGTCTATTGATACATATTTAATGTTAATTTTGTAGTACTGTGTATATCTATTTCTGCTCTTGTTTAAGGTGTTATGTATTCATGCAGCTCATTTAAAAATGTAACGTATAATTAAGCAATACAGATTAATAGGTGTTTATCTATAATAATCAAACTTGTAGTCATGTTAGTTAGATTTTCTAGATATACAGAGATATATTTCAGTTAGATAGGTAATCTTCAGAATTTAAAAGGCCAAAGAACATGTCATTTAAAAGGTTTTAAGTACTTAGACTTTTCTCAACAATGAGGCATGTCTTCTTCTGGCAGTACCAATTACTTCAAGAGGATGATAGGCATTTAAGAGGCTCTTAATGAAATTTGCTAGCCATTTGAACAGGAAACTGCTCTTGCCTGTACTGCTTAATGGTATGCTTGATATACAGGACCCAAGGAACTTTCCAAAAGACAGGATTATTCTTCAGAGTTCCTGCTTCACAGAAGAAACTGCCAGACATTCTTCAGGAAACAAAAGAAAGCAACGGATGAACTTAGCCATTACAAGGCAGAACAGATCTTCAAATTTCCTGCTTCATGGAAAAGTCTGCTGGATACCATGGGCTGGCAGGGCAAAGATGGATGCCACAACATTACAGAAGAACTTTGTGTGACTGTCCAGGCAGCGAAATGTCTCTGTCAATTTAGAACTTTGGAAGTTGCTCACAATGCATTTCCTGTTTACTTAGGTAATATATCCTTCTGGAATCTTTGATGGAGTTAAGGACAGATAGTTATAGTTTTCCTTAGTTTTGATAAAGGATAAATTAGATATGAAACTTTAGACTCATAAAGATAGGATAGAGTATTTTCCTTAATTTTCCAAATGTAAATGTGCTAAATATTGTAACTTTAATTCTTGCTATATAACTGTTTTGTATGTGTAATTTGACAATGTTAAAGATAAAACATTCCTTTTTATTTATACAGAAAAGGGGAAATGATGTAGGATTTCCCTCTTTATGCTGTGAATATGTTTTACTATCATTTGTTAATAAAGAAGCTGCTTTGACCTATTGCAGGGCAGAATATATCCAGGCTGGAAGAGATTATATATATATAGAGAGAGAGTAAGCAAAGATGAGGAGATGCCATGTAGCTGCCAAAAGAAGCAGACACCAAGAAGCAAAAGGTAACAAACCACGAGCCTCATGTTAAAATATAAAATAATAGAATTGAGTTAATATAATATGTAAGAAATATGCCTAAGTTATTGGCCAAACAGTGTTGTACTTAATATAGTTTCTGTGTGATTATTTGGGTCTGGGTGGCCAGGAAATGAATGAGTCTTCTTTGCTTATACTTCTCTCAGTGAGGGAAGACTATCAAATCAGATTGTTAGATAACAGAATATTTAAAATGACAAAGGCAGAACTCACTAAAGGAGATGGGCTAGAACAAATAGAGAGGTGTGAGGACACGAAGAGAAGTTAATCTCAGCTGTTAAACAACAACCGAGGAGATAGCATGAGGAGGAAAAGTGATTAGTGTCTAATGCTACAAGCAGCAACAGATGGAAATTATTAAGGAACCAAAAGCTTTGTTAAATAGAACAATGTGAGAGAAGTTTTGGAGAGAAAGTTTGAAAGATATTTGAAGACTATAGAGGGAGTTCCATTTTAGGATGAAAGGTGCCAAAGGCAGGCCTACTGTGTACCTGTGTGGGGAACAAAAAGTAGATTTTCTTTTTCCTAGCACAGATGAAAAATTGGCATTACAACTCTGACTCTTCATTCTGCATTGGTTGAAGGGCATTCATTACAGCACCATAATGGATTTCTTCCCGGCATATTTTGTTTGAAGGGAGAACTCTATTATGTGAATATAATAATGGAAAAATACAACTTCTGAACAATCCTGTCAATAACTCTTTGGGGACAAAGCTGACCAAATACATTATTACATCCTACGACATAGTACAAAAGTGGACTCCACCCGTCTGTATAGAAAGGAGAAATTACCACCTTGTTCTCTCTAAACAAATGTTATTCTTAATTTTATTGTCAAGATTTCTACTTTGCAAACTAACAGTATTTTAGAGCCAAATGAATTGCTCATTTCTGGTTGCCTAGGGAGAAAAATGTTTAACAAACATACAAGGAAAATAAAGTACAAGAATATAGGAAGCCCTTCAATATTCAGTATTGGCATATTAAAACCTGTGGGTTAAAACTGAGGTAGTGAGGCTATGTGCCCATGGCATTATGGTTGGTGGTCAGAAAAAGATCTTAAAGACATTGAGAGAGCAATCTTACTGTTCCTCCTATATGTGGGCTGAATTTTCTATCTTTATGACTATGGAATTCAACCAATGATTCATTCAAGTGAACTCAAGCTTTGAAAGAGGACATAAAGAATATATTTTAGATATACAAAATCATTTTCTATCAAAAAATAATTGGGACTGTAGAGATGGCTCAGAGATTAAGAGCACTTCCCAGGTAAGACTGAGGTCTTGAGTTCTAATCCCCACCACCAGCACCAACATACAAACATAAGCAAGGCTGCATGCACCTGAAACCCCAGCACTGGAGGGCAGATACAGGCAGATCCTTGGAAACTGCTGGCCAGCAAGTCTAGGTGATATGTTGAGCCTCCATCTCAGTGAGAGACCATACTGATAAGGGAAAATATAAGACATTCTTCTCTGACCTCCACATGTACATGCACAGGAATATATACACATACAAATACACGTATGCTTGCACATACATGCACCACTAAACACATATATATGCAAGCACACACAAATGCCACACACACATATACTTATACACACACAGACACACACACACACCACACCAATAGCTGATAACAAAATACGTACTTTTTTGAAAGCCTATGTGGAAAATTAAAGCAAAAATCAGAAGATTTTAGCATATGACTCTTAATCTTTGTCCCCTGTTCTAGCTACTGAAAGAGACACACTGACTATAATTTTCTGCTAGTTTTCCTATTAAAAACCTGCTTCTGGAACACTGATTTATTTCGTAGTGTCTCTCCACTCCAAAGCAATTATTCATATATTTTAATGCATTAAAAGACTGCTAGATTTCCAGGTTTCAAATCTGAAGTTAGAGATGTACCGAGTGGGTTAGCAAACTCTTTTTTCAATGAAGTGACCTTTGGGTGAAACAGCCTTGATTTTCTTGAGGCCAGGAAATGGCTATTACCTTGTGCTCCATTAACTGGCTCAAATATGGAGGCTTGTGTAAAGGTGCCTTCTTCAGTCAGGGTATATGACTATGGACAGTTCTGTTTACTAGATGGAGTGAACAAAAATTCCTCCCAGTATAGCTGTTTTTCATGTGAAGGAGGTTTTGAGACAGGAGAAATTATAGCTAATGTCAGTTCTGAGGCAACATAAATTACACTGAATGTCAGTTTGTTGCTTCTGTGTGGTCATAGTTCATTTATGTTATAGTTCTATTCCCGACTTAACCCTAGAGCATGTCTTATAGTCCGATCAGTTGTAGGGCTGGCACGTCAAGAATACTTCTCTCTCCTGTAGGAGACAACATTGGGGTCACTTCTTCAGTCTAGCTGCAGAATGCATACTATTCTTTTTGTCAACCGTAATGCATAATGTACTGATGCACAATTTACTGGCAAAACTATGGAATTCTGACCATGCTTGAATTCTAGCCATTTCTGGTCTTCAAGTTAAAATTTCTAATAATTAAAAAATTAAATTAGTATACATGACATTAGTCTGGCATTTTCAAAGCAAATGTACTTTGATAGATCCTTTCTTCCTTACACCACCCTACACTCCTGATTTCTCCTTGTATCCTTCCTCAAGTCTCTTCTTCTCTATTGTGTGCCATCCCCCAATCCTTGACCTCCCCAGTTTTTGTCATTTCCTGGTCTCCTCTCTAGTTTTATAGGTTCTATCCACATCTAAAATAATGCGTGTATATTTGAGACAGGTTTCTCTGTGTAATCACCCTGGATGTCCTGGAATTCACTCTGTAGACCAGGCTGGTATCAAACTCACAGAGATCTATCTGCTTCTGCCTCCTAAGTGCTGCATTAAAGGCATGCATCATCACCAGCCAGCTCCATTTTATGCATTTAATGAACAAGGAAAACATAGAGCTGTAACAAGGGTAAGGTGTTTGAGTTACCAGATGTTGTCACTACTGGAGATGTAGTGACATCTGTTTAATCAAACTGTTTGATTAAACAGTTTATGCGATGTCCTTATTGGAGAATGGGCAAGACATCATCGAAAGAGACTTGTTGACGACTACAATTCAAATCTTTGTTGTTTGTTTGTTTGCTTTTTTTCTTGAGACAGGGTTTCTCTGTATTGCCCTGGCTGCCTTAAAACTATCTTTGTAGATCAGGTTGGCCTTGAATTTACAGAGTTCCATCTGCCTCTACCTCAGGAATGCTGGGATTAAAGGTGTGCACTACTACTTCCTGGCTGCATTTCAAATCTTAAATGTCTTCTAAAGCTCATGTGCTGAAGGTTGTTCACTGACTGTGGAGAGGTGGGGGACATTAGAACCCTTGGGAGGTGGCACCTAGAGAAATGAAGTTAGGTCATTTGGGATGCGCTCTTGTATGGAACTTTGGGACCCTGTTCAGATTAGTTTTTTTTTTTTTTTAACACCTGGGAAGATGAAAACTCTTCTGAAGAATTGACATAGAATGGTCTGTGGCATGTCATTAGGGGCATTTTTGGAATTGCTCACTGCTGCAGGAGAGCCAACTCACTGTGGTAGGTGTAGGCTGTATATAATGGGAGTTAACATAAGTCCACTAAGCAGCTTTCCTCTGCAGTGGTCTCTGCTTCATTCCTTGTCACCAAGTTCTTGCTTTGACTTCCTGCCCTTATTTACCTTGATGATGATGAACTGTGAAGTGTAAACTTAACAAACCCCTGACTGAGTTGCTTTGTCAGTTTTTTATAGCAGCAGTAGAAGAGCAAACTAGAACAGAACCCATGCCTTTGGGCCTTTTCTTTTCTCCCCTTCTCTGCATTTCCTGGCTCCCCGTGAGCAGTTTTTCTCCACCCTGTGCTCTTGCTGTGATGCAATGTATAACCACAGGCTCCAATCCCAAGCTGAGAGACCACACACCAAAATAAACACATTCTTTTACAGAGTATCAGAAAGCTGACCAGCTCAGTGACAATGTCAGTCATGATCTCAGCCAGATAGGGACAGAATAATCAAAGTAAGAAAAGCTGGGGGTGGGGGATTTTGTCCTAAAACAAGAAACTACCAACCAAGTAAAGGCTTAGGAGATATTACTGCTACATTGGTTAGGGGAAAAAGGACAATGGGTGGGAAGAATCATGTCAAGACCAAAATTGGAGTAGGAAACTGTGAGTCTGAGGGAAGGAGGCAGACATACAGTGCCTCATTTGCGTTTCATCCCTTCATTTCCCAGATCTGTTTTTGGAATCTGCTATTGACCAATGGATGTAATACAACCTGTCAACTACTGGTACATGGGGTCAAGGGCAAGAACAGACAACAGGTCTGCAGCGCAATGAGAACTGGTGCTGACTCCAGGTTCAAATTCTGATCGCACTACTTAGTAATTTCAAAACAAATCTTGCACCAGAGATTCAGTCATCTATCCCTCACGATTTCCGGCAGAATTAAATGAGTAATGTAGATATCAAAATGGCCAGTGTGTAACATAGCACAGAGATGTCCAAGAGATACTGAAGGTTGTTTAGAGCAAGAACACCCGAGTAATTTTAAAAGGTCTGGTGAATGTAGAATCTAAGACACGGACTCCTCTTACAATTCATGTGTCCTATATTTTGATGTGTGTTCATCTGAATAACTAAGATAACTGCAACATTTCAGGAGGGCAATACGTGCAAACACTGAGCTAGTCATTGCCACTACTGTTTGCCTGTTGTGTTTTGAACTGTTAAGCTGATATTTGCCAGTCTTTGATGAGTGACTATCTTCGATTTGTCTCTTCCTTATACGAGCTAAAAACATGTAAGGTAAGCATCTCCTAAAGTCCATAGAAATTAGGTGGGAACTGGGCCATAGAAATCATCTTTCTAAGCTTCTTATTTTGCTGTTCAGAAAACTGGTGTTCAGAATTGTGAACTGAGCCAAAGCTAACGACCTTGAAGGAAGCAGAGCTCCAGCTACGTGGATCTAAGAGTACCTGCCTTAATGTAAGCCTCCTCCTTCTAGACGGTGATTAATAACACCCTGTGAGCAGAACCGACTAAAATTCTGTACCTTGTAAATCAGCGTGAAGCCTGCCCACAGGCTAGGCTCAGATTATGAATTCAATCAATGCATAAATTCCAGGAGAGTGGAACATGCTAAAACAAAGCTTTACAGTTTTGCACGTAGAAAGACACCTCAGTCAGTGGTCATCCTTACACTGCTGTCTGCTTAGGACACGGACTCTCTTGCGGCCTTATAAATAAATCACATACATTTCCAGGACCATGAAGTAGGAGGAAAGTTGCAAACAGACGCACCTATTTCATGTAGAAGATGACTACGGCTAACGAAAGTAACTAGTTGTTTGAATTCACTGTAACACCACTTCTATGGAAGAATGATTTTTTTTAACATATCACGAGGTGGAATAATAAATCTGAGAAATTGTGACCTGAAATATTACACAGGGTGTTATTGATTCTTACCAGAAAGAACATGAGGGCTGGGTGTAGGGTTGTGGTAGGGAATTTGCTTAGCATGTGTGAGGCTTTGGATTTCTTTCCCAGTTCTGGGGCAAAAGGAAAAAGAATAATAAATATTTTAAAGAAAACAAAATACAATTTACCTACAAAAACCAGATTTTGGAAGAAGCTTTTTATTCATTTTGCCCATCATGTACCAGTAATTAATTTTGTAGTCATAGAATTATTTTGGAACTCTAAAGAGAAGAAATAAATTGCTAAGGGACCGAGGCTGAAACTTTGCTGGTGCACCCTCATCCCATGTGCAGGAGCATGAAAACCTTCGATGACTCTTGCTTTAATTAGGAAAAACCCACTTAAATGTTATGGGAAGAAAAGCCAACCCATACCCCAGGGAATCAATTGCATATCATCCTTTCCACCTAACTTCTTTTTTTATTACTCCTCATTGATAGCCTTTGAAATATGTCAATTAATATGAAAATTGGAGTCAGAGGATTTCTGTACTTATATATTTCTAAAATGCTATGCACAGTTTCCAAAATGATTGCTATGGATAAAATCAGTAATTATTAAGACTATCGTCCATAATGCAAACATGGAAGTCTTCTTAGATGCTATGCAGCACGATGAGAGTGAGTTTGGAGACTTTGTGAACCCTGTACTTGAGTTGCTTCAATGATGAATCAAAAATCAGCAGGAAGAAACACTTTACTGAGTGAGATAACCCAGACCCAAAAAGAGGACTATGGTATGTACT
>LOEQ01008356.1:0-28369 GCA_001685075.1 Bramus lutescens
CACACACACACACACACACACACACACACACACACACACACACGTATATATCTAACATACATACAGCTAACATTATGCAGCCTGAACAGGTTGTGTGGGTATGCATATATGTGTGTTTTATGTATTTATGTATATGAATGCAACATATATATATATAATTTATAAGCATCAATAGTTAATGAAAATGGGACACAGGAAGGCTTGGAAGGAGAAAGGATGGAGAAATGATATAATTAAATAATAATCTCAAAAATTAAAAATTATTTTAAAAAATTAAAAAAATTATAGTGCTACAATGTATCCTATCGTAATCAGGTTATTTAGCATTATGATATTTTGACAACACTGGGAAATACAAACACATTTTTAACAATAAACAAGCTATCTTTTTCATTTTACATACCAATCCCAGTTCCTACTCCTTTTCTTCCCCCCATTCCCTCTACCTTTCCCCTACCTCTCCCCCCACCTGCTTCCTAGAGAGGGCAAGGCACATTGCTCTGAGGAAGGACCAAGGCCCTCCCTACTATATCCAGGCTGAACAAGGTATCCATCCAAAGAGAATGGGCTCCACAAAGCCAGTACAAGTAGCAGGGACAAATCCTTGTGCCATTGTCCATGGCTCTGCAGTCTGCCCCAGTTGTACAACTGTCACCCACATTTTGAGTGCAAGTGTCCTATGCTGGTTCCTTTTCTGTCCAACTGGAGTTGATGAACCCCCGTTAGCTCAGGAAAGCTCTTTTAGTGAGTGTTCCCATCATAGTCTTCACCTCTCTGCTCATATTCTCATTCCTCTCACTCTTCGACTGGACTTTGGGAGCTCAGCCCAGTGTGCCACTGCATTCTCTGCCCCTGTCTCCATCAGTTGCTGGATGAGGAACTCAAGAAATTAGACATCAAAGTTCCAAACAATATAATTAAATAATGAGGTACAGATCTAAACAGAATTCTCAATGGAAGAGTCTCAAATAGCCAAAAGACACTTAGGGAAATGTTCATATCCTTAGCCATCAGGGAAATGTAAATCAAAACAACTCTGAGATACCATCTTACACCAGTCAGAATAGTTAAGATCAAAAACACCAATGATAACTTATGATCGAGAGGATGTATGTTGTCGGATAATGGTTTTACCCTGTATAGATTTGTTTCTTGTACTTGTTTAATAAAATGCTATTCAGCCAGTAGCCATGCAGGAAGTATAGGTGGGACAAGTAGGCAGGAAGTAGAGGTTGAGCAATGAGAATAGGAGAATTCTGGGAAGAGGAAAATTCAGTCTATAGTCATCACTGAGCTACACAGGAAGCAAGATGAAAATGCCTCACTGAAAAAGTACCAAGCCACGCAGTTAAAACAGACAAGAATTACGGGCTAATTTAAGATGTAAGAAAGAGTTAATAAGAAGCCTGAGCTAATAGGCCAATGAGTTTACAATTAGTGTAGACCTCTCTGTGTTTATTTGGAACTGAAAGGCTGCGGGACTGGGTGGGACAGAAACCTCTGTCAAGGATGTGGAGTACAGGGGAACACTCCTACAAACACATTTTTTAAAAAGTAATTTTTAAGTGTCCAATGATATGGGAGTCCCCTCCATGTGCTGTGATTACCATTAATGAATAAACTGCTTTGGACATATAGCAAGGCAGAACTTAGGTAGGCAGGGAAAGCCAGGCTGAATGCTGGGAGAAAGAAGGGCAGAGTCAGAGAACAGTCATGGAGCCACTGGAGACAGAAGCTGGAAACTTTACCTGTTAAGTCACAGCCACATGGTAATATACAGATTACTAGAAATGGGTTAAATTAATATGAGAGTGAGCCAATAAAAAGCTAGAGCTAATGGGCCAAGCAGTGATTTAATTAATACAGTTTCTGTGTGATTATTTCAGGTCTAAGCTAGCTGGGTGGGCTGGGAACCGAAAAGTTGCTTCTCTCACTCCAACAGTCCAAAGTACAAGAACTGTTTCCCCTGTTAAATACTGGGTGTCCTGTATTTTCTCCTTCAGTTTGCATGTACCCCCCTCTCTAATTCTTGGGTATCTGAGCACTTTCAGTCTCATGCATTTTTTCTCTCTTGATTTAGTTACAAAGACTACTCTGTTTGACTACTTTGCCTTTTAATGCAATATGACATTTTGCACATAAGGTTTCTTTGGTTAGTAACTTGATTGTTTAGAACAATAGAAGGATCTTGCTTTGCTTAGTACTGATTACTGCCTCTTATCTACTGTGTCATGGTTGTTGAGTAACAACTGTGGGTGTTGCCTATACATTTTATCAGAAATTATTGTTACTACTGTATGTCATCAGTATTCTTAACACAGTTTTTTGCAAATATTCTCATAATTTATTCCATTTGCAAATGTGTGCATGTGTATATAAGCTGTATGTTATGTACAAATGTGTGCATTTATGTGTGTGCAGATGTTCATGTGACATGACTTACAGGCAGAGGTCAGAGGACAACATCATGTGTTGGTTCTCAGTGTTCATCTTGTTTGAGACAGGGCCTCTTTTGTTAATTTTGCCACTGTATATACCAGTTATGTTAACCTGGAAGCTTCTGGGGTTTTGTGTTTCTTCCTCTGCCATAGAAACAAAATGCTTATGAGAAGATACTATGGCACCTGATGTGAATTGATACTGGCAACCTGAACCCAGGTTCTCATGTCTGCACTCCCCTAATTCAAGGGATAAAACATTTTTAGTCCCCTATTTTACTTCTGAATATCCTTCTGATTCAGGTATATGCAGTTTCAAAGTTAACTTTTTGCTAGACACAGAGATCTTGGGCACCTTATTTTTGTGCAGATACTTCAACTTATAGCTTTTATTTCTGAAAAGTTCGGCACCTATATTTCTACATGCATCAAAACTCCAGACTCTGAGTTATTGAGATGAACAGCTAGCTCCCCATGGCCAAGGTGCTTGTGCCGATTCTTGTGTTTATTTCTTTGGCTTCATAAACTTTTCACCCGAAGACCTTCATAGTTTTGCTTATGTTTTGTTTTGAATTTAAAAGTGCATATATCATACTTTCTGCAGAATTTTAGTTTGCTTTGTTGAGAAAGGTTTTCAGGATATATATATAATCTATGCCATTATAGGAAATAGAATTTTCCAAACTTAAAAGGGACATGCATTTAGTCTCACAATTCTGCTGAGTTCCTACATTGATGGGCAATACTATTTACATATTATTCATTTATTGCATTTATTTAACCTTATTTATTAACATGGCAGGGTTGAAATTGAGTGAAAAAAATAAATGTTGTGACAGTATAAATCATATTGTTGAAATGTTCTTGCTTTTTATTTTACTTCAATGTGTTTCATACTTGGAATGAATCAAGAATGCCACACTTTCAGTGTGTACATTTCTCTTTTTCCATTTCATAGTTCAGTAATACTTAGATTTTACTCTGGCCATATTTCATTTCACCCTGCCTTTCACTCTGACCTTGGATGTGTATACATAAATATTTATAGAAACAACACATTCCATGTGTAGAATATCTTTTATTAGTCACTTTCAATATAAGTGTCAGAAACCACATAGGGTCATGTTCTTTTTTCTCACTATGAGCTGCGTTATAAACTCTTGAATGGTTTGTAATCTGAGTTCTTACTGGCTCTGAGATAATTTCTCATAATGGGAACAGTTGGAGTCATGAACTCTAGAAAGGTAATACTGAGATGAATCAAGGCTTTAGCCTCTTACTTTCCATTTGACTTTTCTGGTCTCATCTCCCAGCCTTCTCTTAAACATATGATAAGAATGAAAAGAGGATATCTGTCAGTGAATCACAGACTACCAATAAGTCCTCTGGTCTATAGTTTTTGTAGGATACCTTTAGTAATCCTCGCAAAGGCTAGAGCTCACGGTCAATAGGAGTAAGATGGCCTTGGGGTTGTGTATTTCTACCAACCTTCAGGTGCCACAGCTACGGGTCCTCATCGCTGACACACCTGAGTCACAAGACTGGAATAGTTTCCAAACAGATCACCTACTCTTAAGGTTTTTTACACAGAAAATTTGATGTTCTGCAATCCTCTAATCCACAGAAATGGAAGGGTTGTATATATTACTTATGACAAGATAATTAAGATTTTGGTAACTGTAACAAAATAGTGCTAATTTCCATATGGAAAGCAACCATAAGTAGATTCTTACTTACTTCAGTAATTTGTGTATTCTCAAGATTATAGAAATTCAAATTATATATTTATACAACAGAAAGTTAAATTTTTATCCTGTCCATTCCATTTTTAAGAAGCAACCATTTTAACAAATCCTGTGTACCTTTCAAAGCCTTTGTTATTTATATAAACATATAAACATATTTTGAGATTTTGTTTGTTAATGAAATACTATATAATGTTGTTTTGGTTATTAGACTATGCTTTTAAAATAAGATCTTTCTGATCTTCTATTTCATTGTCTATGTAATGTCCTATTTCCAGAGGTTTAATGGATAAACTGTTTTATACTATTTATCCATTTCTGAAGAATTGAAAGTTGGTAGGAATGTAGCTCAGAAAGCACAGTGCTTGTTAGTGTGCTTGAAGCCCTGAACTTGGTGCTCAGCACAACATAAACTTGGCCTGATATCTTGGACCTATAATCCCAGAAATTTAGCAGATGGGGTCAGAAGGACCAGAAGGCTTTACCAAGAGAGGAGAGGGAGAGAGAGAAGAGAGAAGTGAGAGACAGAGAGACAGAGATAGAGACAGACAGGAATTTATGCTAATTCCTAGTTTTGTTTACTGAAATAATTATACCCCATGTCTTATTTTGTTCTCTGGTGCTGTGATAAATAGTATGACAAAACCACCTTGGGGAAGAATGGTTTTATTACATCTTACAAGCTAGAGTTTATCATCAAGGGAAACCAAGGCAGGAGCCTGGAGGCTGGAACTGAAGCAGAGACTGGGTAGGTATGCCACTTCAATTTCTTTCTTTTTTCAAAAAAAAAATTTTTTTGTCCTTTTTACCTTTCTATGAATATTTGTGTATGTCTCTCCTAGGGTCCTTTTCATGATGTAGTTTCTCTGGGATTATGGCTTGTAAGCTGGTTTTTCTTTGCTTTATGTCTAAAAGCCACTGATGGTGAATACATATTATGTTTGCCTTTCTGGGTCTGGGTTATCCATCCATTTGTCTGTAAAAGTTCAAAATGTCTTTAATTTTTAACCACTAAGTAGCACTCCATTGTGTAAATGTCCCATATTTTCTTTATCCATTCTTTGTTTGAGGGGCATCTAGAAGGTTTCCAGGTTCTTGCTATTACAAATAATGCTGCCACAAACATAGTTGAGCACATACCCTTGTTTTATAATTGAGCATCCTTTGGTTACATACCCAGTGATATTGCTGAGTCTTGAGGTAGATTGTTTCCTGATTTTCTGAGAAGTAGCCATACTGATATCCAAAGTGGTTGTACAAGTTTGTGCTCCTACCAGCAATGGAGGCACATGGAGGAGCATTCCCCTTACTCCACATACTCTCCAGCATAAGCTGGCATCAGTGTTTTTGATCTTGGCCATTCTGATAGGTGTAAGATGGAACCCCAGAGTTGTTTTGATTTGCATTTATCTGATGGTTAAGGATATTGGACAGTTATTTATGTATCTTTAAACCCTTTGAGATTCAATGTAATGCCATTAAAATTCCATCAAAATTCTTCACAGTCCTCTAAAGAACAATACTCAACCTCATATGAAAAACCAAAATCCCAGGATAGTCAAAACAATCCTGTACAACAAAAGAACTGTAGGCAACACAATCCTGGGTTTCAAAGTCTGTAGAGCTGGAGTGATGAAAACATCCTGGTATTGGCATAAAAGCAGACAGGAGCATCAATGGGATCTAATCAAAGACCTGCATATCAATATACACATCTACAAACACCTGATTTTTGACAAAAGCTAAAAGTATAAAATGGAAAAAAAGAAAATATATTCAACAAATTATGTGGCATAACTGTATAGTAACATGCAGAAGAATGCAAATAGATCCATATCTATTACCATGCACAAAGTTCAAGTCCAAATTTATCAAAGACTTCAACATAAAACCAATTTCACTGAACCTCATAAAAGATAAAGTGGGAAGTACACTTGAATGCATTGGTACAGGCAAACACATTCTAAATATAATCCCAGGAGCACCAACACTGAGAAAAACAATTAATATTTGGGACTTCTTGAAACTGAGAACTTCTGTAAAACAAAGGACTTGGTCAACAAGACAAAACAATAGCCTAAAGATTGGGAAAAGATCTTCACCAACCCCACTTTGGACAGAGGACTTATATCCAAAATATACAAAGAACTCAAGAAATTTGACATCAAAAGAACAAATAATCCAATAAAAATGGGGGTACAGAGCTAAACAGAGAACTCTCAACAGTTGAATCTCAAAGGACTGAAAGACACTTCATTTTTAATGGCTTTGGAAGCTACCCACTTTTAGATTACCCCAGATAACCTGCCCATGGGAACATGTCTTTGTGTGTATGTGTATGCGTGTGTGTTTTATGTTGTTTATGTATTTCTAAGTACATAAATACAGTATGCTCAGTCTGGTTAATGCGCATAACTGTCTTAAAACAAACTGAACAAAGACAGCAAAAATAAACATATTACCACAGATCAGGGAAACACACAAGGTCTCAACCCTACACATGAACTACAGCCAACTAAGTATAGTCAGAGGCTGCTAATTCATTTCCCAGCTGCCCAGACCTGAAATAATCACGCAGAATCCTTTTTTTTTTAACACAGCACTGCTTAGCCTATAGCTAACACTTTCTATTGGCTAGCTATTATATCTTAAATTAATCCATTTTTATTATTTTATATTTTACTACTAGTTTCATGGTTTACCAGTAAGTTTCCAAGGCACATTTGTCTCCTCCGGTGGGGGAGAGGTGGGGAATGTGAGAAGTGGGCTACCAGGAATGAGCACATCTCTTGGTTAACCAGAACCCAATGGTCAGGTGTGAATACTGGTTCTTGAACAACAGAGGCCCTTTGCAAATTCCACATTGCTTACCAGGTGTTCACTTTTATTTGTAAAGGGAGACATTGGGTCTCATAACTAGTAAAAAAAATCTTTTATTAAAAATAAACATGTGTAAAATGTCAAGAGATTGGGACAGGTTATAATGGACTGCATAACATTTCCTGTTTTTTAAGTGACTGATACAGTCTTTATGTGCATCACTCAGGCATATATTTTTAAGCCATGCTGAATGAATGTGCTCAAATACTTTTTTTTTGCTCTGGATAAATAGCCCATAGTATGCAAAGAAAATGAGATGGCATGTTTATTCTAGTTTATAAAAAGTCACTTTAGAGATACAAATTGGATATGGGTCTTGAGAGTTATGAGACTTTCTGATTCATAAAATAAACATAGTTAGTTTCCATATATTTAAAAGAATCCATCTGCAGTGCCTTAAGTCTAGACTTGAAAGGGAGAGAAATCATTTCCTCTAATGTATATTTAATAAACAAAACTGTCTACACAGAATTACTAATAGAAAATGCGTGGCCTACCAAATAGACTCTGATCTAAGACATCATTATAATATTCTTGTAATATTTAAAGAGGAAATTAGATGTCTTTGTCTTAATTGGCAAACTACTTTCAGTGACATGTGTAATGTTCAGTCTCTTCCTCTTTTGTTTTTGTCATAAAGGCCACGCAGTCATGCCAACCCCAAGAGAAGCATTTACTAACGAGCAAGAAGAAATAAATCTTTGAAATGCAATATCTCTATTCTCCTCTATTGTCCATAGATTTCCCAATCAATTTCATCTGCAATTCACAAGAAACTGTTTTTGCTTTATTTCCCAAATAGTCTTACCTCTTCCTTTGATTTTCATATTATATGTGTGGGTACATATGTATAACATGTGTGTATATGTGTAGAGTTTGTGTGTGTATGTGTATTCTCGTGGCACATAAACTCCTGAAAGACAATAATTATACCAAATTTGTCTTTATATTTCTTTAGTAGCTAAATCTTTTTCAATCCTAGCTTGTAAATGTCCAGAGTCCAGAATGGCTTGCACCATTAAATTGTCTTAAATTGGCTCAAGTTTGTTTCCCTAAAATTTATTTGTTTTCACTTTGTTGTTTGAATTTCTTATGTTTTATTTTATAACTTTTTAGTTTTGCAGACAGATTTGACATAAACTAACAGCATTGTGATTGCTAATGAAGACATCAGAAATCACATTAATTTGAAGTTTTTACTATTCTTTTTTATCATCACTAAGTTAGCAGATTAAAGTTGGTTTCGTCTGAAATTTTATTTACTTTCCTTTTTCTCCTGTTATATTTTGTCAAAAATATTTAGACTTGACAACCTGGATTTATTTATTACACTGTTGGTCTTAAAATCTGTGTAAATTATTCAAGATGCTTACATAGGCTTCTAAAAGAAAGTTCATTTTAAATGCATTGTCTTAGATTAATTTTAAGAAACTGAAGAGTTAATGCAAATTGCTAAAAAAGAGCATGTCACATCCTGCTTTTTCTTATTTATACAATGCAAAGATTTGTGAGTATAATTGATTTGCCTCTTCAGTCTATTTGATTACAGCTGGGACCCAACCCTGAACTCAACAGCTGGATTGGGCATACTTTGATATTACTGCTTACAAACTTCTAAAGCTGAAAAGTAACCTTTTGGTGTTCAACCTGAATAATCGCATTGCATTGAGAGATATGGACGATTCTCTATTATGGCTCAAAGGTAGGCAAATGACAAGATTCTTGGTCTTGTATTTGTAGAATCACAATAATAAAGAGAAAACATAGTATAGAATGGATAGAATTAGAGATGGCAGTGAACTAATAAGCCAAAGAGTACTTCCATAAACACTCCTATATGTTATAGGCATAAATTTATTTCAGTCACTATTTGCTGCAGGGAAAGCTACAATGACAACAAAAACAAGAACAAACATTACAAAGAAAATATTCATGAAGAAAACAGAAATCCATAGAGACATCCAGCAAGCAGAAGTTTTGCATATTTGTGAGTTTTGATGATGCAAACTCCCCATGCCAAAAATCTCCATAGCCTTTCTGTGTATCCTCTCTGTGATGTGTAATGCCACATAACTGTTCAGTTTCTGTAGTAGCTGGAATGCAGAATCTGAAGTAAGGGTCTACTAATTACTTATTTTTTTCATGATTCAAAGGTGAAACAATCAAGTTGTATGGATTCAGTGAGATAACCCACAGTAGGAAACAGATGCGTATTTAGTCAATATTGCATTGAAAATTTTGTGTGGGATGTAAGAGTTAGCAATGTGGAAGCTGTTTGCAAAGAAGAGCCCAGAGTGAAGGAGGACGAGTCGATCAACGATGCCTTCAAGGAAGAGCAAATGGCTTATAAATTGAGATTTGGAGTAGAGGAGATTCCTGAAATGCAGAGACAGAGGAATCACATCTAATGAATCTTCAGAAAGCCCAAGAGAAGGTTGCAGAATAAAGCATCATTTTAAGGATGAAGAAGAAATTGTCAGGAGTGACACCAGATGTCAGTAAGAGCGGTCTAGCGTTATACAGGGCAGAGAGCACTGGTGCCCTGGAGATGAATGCAGTGTCAATCCAATGGACAAAAGTGACAAACCGCAGTGCAGTTTGACTTGTTTTGTCTTGATCTGTGTGTTCGGAATGGAATTTGGAATGTAACCCTTGAGAAAAGGGATTTTCAGCAGTGGTGCTTGTGAAGTGTTCTGTGACAAAGGATATATCCAACAGTGGTTTCCTATATTAAGGCCATGGAACTTTAAAATGTGGGTGGTGTCACCAAGGGACTGAAATTCTAAAATCACAGTCTGGAAGTTTTGGGAGACTATTGGAAATATTCTTTATCTTGGTTATGATGGTAATGATAGGAAAATATGCATGCATTCTCTCTCTCTCTCTTTCTCTCTCTCTCTCTCCCTCTCCCTCTCTCTCTCTCATACAAACTTAGTGTTTTGGAATGGTCAATCAAAAGAGTTGATGAACTGAAAAAAGATAATTTCATGAAACTCTTTACTGTACACTCACAGTAGACTGTTTTATTTGAATAACATAATAAAATTAAAAATACCCACCAGAAGTAATCAGAAGCTTTACCCATGCAGTCATTGAGTTAGATTATTGATCCCCTGTTCAGTCATTGAGTTAGGCTACTGATCAGAAGAGAAGAAAGCACCTTGGATAGTAAGTTTTTTTTTTACTGAATCATTTTATGATTTATTAATAATAATAATAATAATAATAATAATAATAATAATTGAACAGTCTTAAATATTGAATTTTTGTCCACTATTCACTCTAGCTGTACTTTGCTAAGTGGTTTCAGAAGAAAAACACCATGAAGCTATGTGGAGGCGTCATTTCTGTGGAGGAGACATTTTTAAGAAAGACAACTGGTTCCAGGAGGATCATTGTTTCATCTGTGAAACTCTTGCTCCAACTTAACTGAAGTAAGGATCTTTTGTGTATTTTGGAAAGGTTAGTACAAAGAGTTGAAGAACTGAGATGTTGTGGTCACTTTTTTTAGATTATAATCTATGATCAAACTAAAGCTTTTGCTCACTAAATATTTAGAAACAGCTGAAACATTTTGTAATCATTGCAAAACCGGGGTTCAAACTTTCTTCCTCTTTTGTAAATTTGATCTGGACTGCCTGCTCTATCAGGCTATTATTTGAGAGGTCTTCAGCTGATGGCACCTCAAAGGTACAATGTATTGGTGGATGTCTTCTGACTTACTTCTTTCTAGCTGGGCACTGACAGTGACATTGATCCGTCTTTCTCTGTGCTAGACCGGTGATTTATAGTCAGCACTAAATGAAAGCTAGGGAAAAATTCACAGATTAGTTATTGACTGGTTTTAATCAGGTTCTCTGCTCTATGGAAAAAAATTGAATCCCAATTTATCCATTTTAAGATTTATCTTTCATTATCATTTCTGTTTTCCTTTTTCCAGATAACGATTTTTAATTACTTTTTACCTCTGTAAACATGAATGTAAGGGTTACATACTGGATAGCTAATAAATTGTATAGAAATTCCTTAACAAATATTTGAAAAGTAAATAAGTGAACTATTTGCCCTTACAGATATTCATTATATTTAAAACTGATAACTGAAGTGTTGCCTAAGTTATCTTTGAATTTCATACCAGAGAAGTCATTGTATTTGTTAAAATTTTTGAAGCAGGGTTTTATTGGCTTAAAACATCAGAATCTTTTTATTGGAACACATATGTCCTTGGTCTACAAATGGTTCATGGAAGCAAATTATCATAAGGTAATATTAAGATTTTCATTTCTATTTTAGTATATGAACTTCAAAATATACCTGACGTATAACCCTGTATGCTTCTGCAGTTCTCTTGAAAATAATATTTGCAAGAATAATTTGACAAAACAAATTGCAGTAATGATTCTATAAAGATGAAATGTTATTAGATGAAATATTATTCGAAGTTAGAGCAATGCACTACTAAAAAGTTTCCATTCTGTGGCTCTTTGACAGAATGCAAAGTTTATAATGAAAGTGAGTCGCTATTTAGTAATTTATGATTGGTTCACAGAAGATTTTAAAATTGTCTTATATTTGTTTTGTGTGTGTATGCATACATGTGCGCGTGAGTGCGTGTATGTGTGTGTATGTATGTGTGTGTGTACATGCCCCAGCACACTTGTGGAAGTCAGAAGGAAACAGGCAGAATTCTGTCCTCTTTTTCTACCGTACAATACTCAAGAGATCAAACATGGGTTCTCAGCCTTGGTTCATTGGCCCAATTCACTGAAGTTTTATTTGATAAATTTACATGATAATTCCTAGCATGTAAAACATATGTCTCAATAATCATTTGACTGCTTTGTGAAAAGTAAACTAATAACTTGTTATAATTCAGAATGTATTATATTATAATGCATAAAGTAAATACAGAAACCTTGAGTGGCTCAAAAAATTCTCAAGTGACAGAATCTGGCAGTCTCCTGAATCTATCATAAATGTTAAATACTATTTACAAAAATGATTATTCCATTAATTCCATCCATACAGAATAGATTTCTATTTCTCTATTGACTCTATATAAAATAGAGAGAACTACCAACTTTATTTACCAAAATGCACAAATCACATAGGATTTAATGTTACCCAAATATTATTTTTGTAAAGCAAAAATCCTACTGGTTTCTCATGATACCTTTTAACATTTTAGCAAAGGAAACATACAGACAAACAAAAACGATACTAACTCTAGTGGGCTACTCTACAAGGTCAGCTAACAGTTCCTAAAAGAAAAATCACACTGAAATATTAAAAACCATGTGTGCTCTAGATAGATATGAAACTTTCCCATGTTAACAACACTGCTACTAATGGAAATTTGTCATTCTGAATCTTATGGCTGGTGCACACTGATTCAGTACCTGTGAGATTGCTGCCATTAGGATTTCCCACAGTGTTTTATCACAATTATCTAGCATTTGAAGTTGAAACAGCATGTGATTAATATTGTACAACTGTGGATTACATTGTCATTAGTTCTAGATACTTTTATTCTAAAATAGTGCTACTTGTGAAAATATTAATAGTTGGTAGTGATGGTTGAGGTTTAAGAGATGCTCCCTAAAGTATTAAACCACTGTTATGTAAACAGACCTGGAGACACCTCTGTTTCTACATGTTTTTATAAGATTGTATCGCCTTATACAGTTCAAATTCCCACAGTCCTGTAGGGATGATTTCCCAACACAGATGCCAGCTTCACACCATGTGTGACACTTCAGGTTGACTTGCGTTTGTGTTGCATCGTGCTTGAGGTTCAGTCTGGGCTTTATCTGTTAGAATTACTCATACAATGCCCTGAGTGGTACTTCCTGGGACTTTCCATGTGTTTGCTCATAGTTGCCAGGACTATTATTAGAAGTTAGTCAGTGCATACCTGCCTCTTTATTAAGCAGTAGGAGGACTTAGCTGCTGTAATGTGGCTGCCATTCCTTCATTGTCTCTTTAATACCTTGTTNTGTAATGTGGCTGCCATTCCTTCATTGTCTCTTTAATGCCTTGTTTCCTATCTATACACTTTTGTAACTCTTTGCACTGCAGCCTGGAACACATTGTTGAGTCTAATCCTAAACAAACAAACAAAAAGGAAACCCACACACATATTCTTTTACGGCATTGGTCACCAATTTATTTGTGTGGCGTACAATGTATTGCCTGCCTGCTGGTATGAAGGACTGAAGACACCCAAGAATTAAACATGACTCCCATGCTAACACAATGTACAATACAGTAAGCATCCATAGTGGGTACATAGATAACTGAGTCTTAAATATCTTAAGGAAGAATTAATGGAAGAGGAAGCTATTTTAATTTGAAACAGAAGAGGGAAATTGAGGTGAGACAACAGCATAAAGTCACAGTGGCATGTGACCAACAGGTGCCATTTAGCATAACTGCTGACGTGTATGTAGGATATGATGGAACAGATAATATCCAAACAGAATCCAGTCATCACTGAAATTAACATTGCCTGGAAGAGATTTTCCTCCCATAGTTACACTTCTGTAAGTGTTTAAGGACACACAGTTGACAGTTTTTGCTCTAAATGACACCAGATATGTTTCTAATTCCTAAAGGCATAAGTGTGTGGAACAGTTTTAAATTCCTTCAGAAGAGAATGATCTGACCTATAGTAAATCACTTCAACCCCCCCCAAACTTATGCAGATGAATATAGGGAGCCAAGAGCGCTGCAGAGAGGGTCTGAGAAGTGAAAACTCCACAGAGTGAACACTTCTCATTCTGGTCCCATCTGCCTCCCACTTTTCCTTATGGTGGGAAAAGCCATGTCTGGTGAAACAGGAGCTTCCCGAAGGGCCGTGGTGCATGGAGTAGGGTGGAGGTATGGACGTCCGATCTTGGGAGGCAACAAAAGAAGAGAGGCTGGCAAAATCAGTAGTATTGGCTAATGAACGCCTTTTATGCTGCACACAGTTTCAATTTTAAGCAGGGGAAAGGCAGACTTGACCATGAATTTGAAGAGTTAGTTAAGGGAGAAACACTAAGGAGTGGCAGTCCGTGAACAACTGGTTTGTTTTCAAAAGTGTCAACATCAGCATGACCAAGGACAAACTGAGGCCAGATCCAGACCCAAGGAGGCTAAAGAGATGGAGCAAACGCATGTGGACATGATCCTGAACAAAGGTTTTGTTTTTGCTTTTGGCCTTTCTTACCTAGCTTACTGTTAGGACTTGGAAGACTCTGGGGCAGACTATAAGACTGTAAGACCAGTGCCAATCTCTTGATTTGGAGGATTGTAATCTGGCTATGTAAAGAATATCCCGTCAAGGAGTATATTGTCAAATATTGGGCATCATTGGTACATCAGGAAAATTAATTAAACTCTAATGATTCAGTAATTTGCGATTTACAGCTGTCTGTAAGTTTGACATTGTTTAAAAAGTATTAAAATTATTTGTTTTTGCTATGATAACATAAACACATATCTGTGTGGCACAGTATAATTATCCAAACACTGTTGTACTTAATTAAGAAGCCCACGGAGCAGAAATGTGTTGAAGCTAGCTGCAGCACATACATAATTTATAGTCAGGCATTTAAAAAGCTATGGTAGTCAATCAACCAAGTTTTTCTGGGGCTATTGAATTTTTGCATGTATTGTCATATATAAGACCGAGAATTCCTAAATGACCCTGTGGGAAGAAGTGGAGCCCTGGCTGTCACCTGAACTCCCCAGCCTCCAGCTCGGCATGCTTGCCTTTTCTCCTTCTTGCCCCTGTTTCCTTATTTTTTGCAGTGCCTTCCTATCTGAGCCCTTAGTTTAACCATGGCTTTGGGAGGACTCAGCCTTGTACAGAAGGTAATTAGAACTGAAAGTAAATTTGCAGCCTTGGGAACATCATGCCCTTGGCATTTGATTCTCAATGTATTCTGGCTCAGTTTTGAGCCTTGGGCTTTCTCCCTTCTGTTTCACAATCGTCCTCTAAGGACTAGTCACCGCTATTGCAAATCTGTCTCAACATCAGGAAGAGGATTCTTTTCTGGTATGTAACTCTTTCTTTCTTGTGTTGGCTGCCATTTTTCTTTTTGCTTTATTTAAGACCTGGCTACATATCAAGAAAAGACAAATCAAATAAACCAGCAGAAATGCAAGGTAGGGAATACAAGTTAGGAAAACACCTATTCAATTTCTGGAAGTTTCTTCCAGTAACAAAATTCTATTTGAACTGTTTTGGTCATATGGCAGTTGACAGTCAGTTCACTCCAAGGAAGGGAACAACATTAGCTCTGGTGTCAGTTTTTCAAGGTCATATTAGGACTGACCACTTGTTTTCTTATTGGGAAGAGGTGATTCTAAAGATAACATGTTCTTAGGTCCTGTCACCTGCATGCCTTAAAAGAGACTCAACATGACCTCTTTCATCTTCTCAGGCACTTATTGTTGGGATTCATGTTAAGAAAGTATCAATTGTCACTGCTCATCCCAGTGCTCACACCATAGGCTTTGCTGTCTTCTTTTAACTATCTCATCTACTTTTTCTACACAAAGTTACTAAGTCTCATTATGGCTGGCATATAACTCTCATCTTCTCTTATCCTCATTTTTAAAGGGATGCTTTTTCCTATATGGCCTTCCCATGCAAAGTATTTTCTCCTTGTACACTTAGTAGACTCTCTTCTAATAGTACATGACAGGAGGTATTTATTATGACCTCTACATAGAAATGGATGAATTCATTATTAGAAAATAACAGATTTCTTTATTCAGTCTTAAACCTAACTATATCCTTCTTAAAATATCTTTGACTTGCAGCTGTTGAAAAAGCAATGCACCTTAAAGTGAGCAGAAATTTTTTTCCTGTTATAATCCCAGTGATCAGACACTTTTATAGTAATTTGGGATACCTTCTTTGTGTGTGTGTGTGTGTGTGTGTGTGTATTGATGTTAAGTGGTGAAGGTATAAAGGTAAATACAAAAAGTAAAAGAATAATTATATAAGATAAAATTATATGTCATGTTTATCTAATTATCTGGTAATAAACATGAAAGTATATTAAAATTTAAAGTTTAACTGTAAATCATGATTTGATTCTGAATTTTATAGTCTTTATGTAAATTCTAGGTACTAGAAGGAAAACAGCAATGTTTCCATGGGTTTTCTCAAGAATAGTCAACCTTACAAGTTAGCACAGAGTCATGTTCAGTGTTGAGAGTTATTATAATCTCCTAAGGATTACACCTACTCCCTTAGCAGAGGAAATGCTCTGTGTAAGGTAGATGATGTTCTGAGTACAGGTCTCATTTAGTTCAAATCTGGAGCCAGACATGTTGCAGAGATGCAGTCTTGTCTGCTTTCTCTTTTTCTTTTCTTGGTTAGTCACTTTAAATTCCAAGCTTACGTGATGACGTTCAAACTTATTCATAATATTTGCTTATATTTTTATCTTTTTTGACAAGCCCCCTCAAAAGTTAGGATGTTTCTCATTTCTCATCTATGCTAAATGCCTTGTTGACATCAGTAATCTGGGCTGTTTCTCTTTTTGTTCTAATTTTATCCAGTGAACAACTTACCGTGGAGCTCAGGTCCCTGCCATTTATTGTTCAGCTCATTATCAGTTCCTCTCCAGAGAGTTTAACTGACTTCACATTGCCAGTTTATTTGTCAGACCAACAAATATTTATCAGTTATTCAGTATATAGTAGTATCATATTTATCTGCCTTATGAAATGCTGCAAGATGTATTGACTTGGAGACGGTGACTGGTCTTACCTGGGCTGCATTTGGTTGATTAATCAGATGGACACTAGATCCTGTTAAAATACTGGCTGGAAAAGCTCTCGTTCTCACCTTCTAATCTTAGGGCTTCTTACTTTCTCCATGCTGTCTTAATATTTCTTTTAGGCTATCTGGACTTTTTTATGGTAACTATGAAGTCTAATCCATGTACAGCTGAAGTTTCCAGATTTCCTGAAACAAAGAGATGGAATTTGTGCACTGTTTCTTTTACTATAGGGGAATAATCAAATAATTTGCCTAGATTCAATGAAGGTGACTAAGAAAGAGTTTGAACAAAAGACCCATTTATAAATCTGACTGCCACTAGCTATGACTTGGCAGCTTTCTCCTTCTTCATCATGAAAAATGCTCTCACCTTGGAGTCAAACCTCCTAAGGGCTTCATTTCTTAATGGAAGGAGCCTATGGTTCAAAGTCCTGTAGCTACATCTCCACATCAGTTTCCATGAATGAGGCTTCTGGAGCACAGTTGCTAGGTTACTACATCTGATTGAAACTACATTTTTTTTCCCTGAGAACACCTTGGAGTTGATGGAACTTGTCATTTACCTCTCTTNCATCAGTTTCCATGAATGAGGCTTCTGGAGCACAGTTGCTAGGTTACTACATCTGATTGAAACTACATTTTTTTTCCCTGAGAACACCTTGGAGTTGATGGAACTTGTCATTTACCTCTCTTCATCAACTATTACGTGAAAATTATAAAGTTGCTGTATTATGTGCAGTTAATCTAAAGAAACAACGCATTTCTGTATTTTCCTTTCAAGTTCTAATCATCATTTGGAAACAGCAACCTTCTTGCTGTCGGGATGAAATGCATCTAGAAAATGGGATGAAATAATACAGAAGCGCTGAGCTGAGCATAAATCTCAAAATAGAACTGAAACGTGGGTTGACTTAGATTACATAGGGCACAAAAATCAGTGTAAGAGCTGTAATTTAGTTAAGTTTTCCAGTAGATTTAAAACATGCTCTGGGCAGCATGAGGGATTTGGTAATGGTCTCTTTTGTTACAAAAAGGGCACATAATGTAAAATCAGATGACATGGTGCTCTGTCGCTGGAAGGAGACTTTCCAATCCTCCTTCACCCATTACTTAGAGGCTGGTGTAAAACGTTATAAGGTGAGGTGGCAGCTTGCAATATCCAATGTGACAGTCCTGTCAGAGAGTCTCACTTCCATTGCCCTTCCAGCAAGCACTCACATATTTCGAGAATTCAGGAATAACTGAATCTTTATGAGGCTTCATGGCAGTGATCTCTGGTGGAAGGGAAGCAAGGATATGCTGGATAATAAGTCCACTCTTTGTATGAAGATGTCTTTTGAAACACACTGTGTACCCTGACCTCATTTTCTTGTTCTGTCTTTTATAGATTCTATGGAATCATTTTTATTTTTTTTTATTAGACAGGTTTGGATCTTTCAAAGCTAATCTGAAAAGAAGCAGCGTGGAAATCAGTGCAAAAATAACTGTTTCTAAATAATGGAAATAACTTGAAATTAAATCACACATAAGTCTAGAAGTCTATTGCTCAAAACTCTGCCTTGGTTCACCTGACCTACCCACCAGAGTCTCTTCCTTATTGTGTTTGACCCAGATATTGCAGATCTATGTCACAGACTTTCATAAATTCACAGTGCGAGTTCAATGACCTAGTTGTTCAGTGATCAGAATCTACTTGCTGTTATTTTCTTCTTCTTCAGGTGCTTGTTATTGAGGCCATTACTCCTTCTAGTACCAGAATACTTTCAGCAAAAGGGACAGGAGATAAAGTGCAGCTCCTCAGGTCTGCTCTACCATACCTGGCCAGTCTTGTGTGGAGACTTCGGCACTGCAGACATTGACTAGAATGATTGTAATAACTGGCTTTTAAAAATTGCTGGCTTGGCCTGTCCTTTCACCTGACTTCCCGTGTTCATTTAAAGAGACACATCAAAGGTTACAGGCACCCCACTGCTTTTAGAGCATCTCAATGTCTCTTAAAATCATGTCCTGTGGCAGTTCTTTTCCTTGCCCCACACAATTTTCTTTACTCCATATTCTGACCTAGAATGGCAAAAAATCCAAATAGACCTTCAACTTTTGCTGCTTAATTTAGGATGGGTGTGATTTCTGTATTTTGTATTTAGTGTGGTGATTTTGATGCTCTAAAAGCTGCCATTATCAATAAGCAGTCTTGTTACTCCTTGGTAATATAGCCATCGCAAGAAAGTGCTCCTTGAGTAACATATGCTTCATATAATATATTTGAATCTTTATATGAATTAGTGAGACTTAACATGCCAAAAGAATTTATCTATAGATATTGAAAACTGGAAGCATTCTTTCACTTTAGTAAATAGCTGTTAATTTTTAATTTCATTTAATTTTTAAATTAATTTAACTTTTTTCAAATAATCAAATAGGATGAAAATTTTTTTCTGATGTGGGATTCCCCTCTGTGTGCTGTGAATACCGTTGGTCAATAAAGGACTACTTTGAGCCCATAGCAGAGCAGGGCAGAATGCTGGGAGAAAGAGGGGTGGAGTCAGAGAGAAGTCATGTATCCCCTCTGCAGATAGACGCCAGAACTTTTCCCAGTAATCCACAGCCACATGGTGATACACAGATTAATAAAAATGGGTTAAATTAATATGTAAGAGCTAGCCAATAAGAAGTTAGAGTTAATGGGCCGAGCAGTGATTTAATTAATATAGTTTCTGTGTGACTATTTCGGGAGTCTGGGCAGCTAGGAAACAAATAAGCGGCCTCCTCTAACAATTTTCTTTCCAACTTAGTGTTTCCTGTTATTGATAGTAAAATATTTAGAAGAAAAATATCATCAGCAGTTGTATGGGAAGAAATATTTATAGGTAAGTGTTATTTATTCTTGTGTCATCCCAAGGTTTGTGACAAATAACTCAGAAACCTGCTCTGTATGTTGGAGCTGGGGTAATTAACAGTTGATGAAGAAAACCACACAAGTCCCCTAATCTAATCAACACCTTCCCTTCCTGTGAGTTTTTGACTGTAAACTCTGTCTGTTGTGGACCAAAGATTTATTTTAACAGATCAAGCAAGAATGCAGTTTTCAGTCGTCCAAAACCACATCTTTGGTACCACATAGTCTTCCAGAGATGATGATGATGATGATGATGATGATGATGATGATGATGATGATGATGGTTCATCTCTTCATAGGCTTGGAAAATTGCAGCTAAAGAACTTCAAATTAAAGTTCTGACACTACGAGGTAAAGTAAATCTTTCTTCAATGTGTGCACTGCCTCAGATATGTTATCACAGCACTAAAACACTGACCAACACACAGATTTGTGATGAGAATAGCAGCAACCACTTCATAAAGCAGTATTATTTCCCTCAGCATCTAGTCCTATACAATTAAATGTGGACTATGCAAACTAGCAAGCCATGATTTCTCTCCCCTCCTCTCTATGGAGTATGATGTGTGTTCTTTCCATTTTTAGTTATGTATTCTGTGTTTTGTATTGTCATTTGATTTTACTCATGCTGAGAATGATAAATTTGGTTTCCTATCATGCTCATATTGCTGTAAAGCAAATTCAACTGATGCATAATAAACTGTAGGGAAAATCTGCAAGCATTTCACAGAAGACCAGCCTCTTAGATTGATAGCACTTCTGCAAATCAATACAACAACCCGATAGAAAAACTAATAACAGATACGTCCAGAAAACTCAAAAGAGAAAATGCTATGTCATCTAAAAATGATTTTTAAAATGAAGAGATCTAATCTCACTTCTAATTTTAAAATGCAAATTAAGCTCAGATATTGATATATCACATTGTTCACATCATATTACCCCAAAATAAAGTTTGGTAACTGATCTATGTTGGTAAAAGACTGAAGAAATGGTTTTCCAGGCCACTCTGATTAGAACAATTTAAGCACACAATTATGCATAGATAATGTGTATAAATACAGATGAAGTATATATGAGGCTATCTAAATAGCATTGCTTATAATGGAGAATGTGTGGGAACAACTAAAATATTTTGCATTTGGGTGTTGGTTATATAAATTATGTTGTGTCTTCATGGTGAAGTAGTATGTTGCCAAAATAAAAAAAACAAACACAAAATTCTTCATGGAATAATCACATGGTATATGAAACACTGGAAATAATATTACTTTAAAATAGCAGTATTTCAGGTTACTTGGATAACCCTTTTCATATATTCCTATAATTATCCCTGGAAAGATATCCAAGACTTGTTTTCATTAGTTTCATCTGGAGAGAACTAAGTGCTTGAGAAAAATAGTAAAAAATACTTTGACTGTTTCATTATTCCATACTTCTAGAGTAATGAGTATCTTACCTATTTCAAAATACGTTGTTAAAAGGCAAGAATTCTGGATCCAACTGTGTGGTCTGTGATTTTCTATGGATCTGTACTTTGCTGACAGGCTGGAAGTGTCCTTAAATGTCCTCAATGCTTGTCTACAGTGCTCAGCACAAAGCAACACCCAACTTTTCCAGAAGAAAGACAGAGGGTCCTCTGCAAACAGGAAGACACAACAAGATCTGCAGGTTCCTGAAGGTGAAGTTCTAAATGGTCTTTCAGAAGGTGTTCTAGGAAGTTCTACCATTTAATGCTGGTCCTTCTCAGCAAGCTTAGCGACATGTAGGCTCCTGCCTGCGGTGTTACAGGTACAGCCTTGCAGAGTTTCTCCTAGAAGTGAATGGGACAGAATGGGGTGGCTCAGCAGGTATGCTAGAAGGGAGAGAACAGCAGGGTGAGAGAGAACATCTGTAGTCTGAGTCTGTCAGGGTACACCAGCTGCTTACCTAGGTAGTGCAAAGGCCCTGGAAGTCCAAACAGTGCTTGATGTGTTCTAATGGTCGATGACTAATAGACAGTCGCTGCCTATGCTATTCTTGATCCCTTCACTACCCGAACCACCACATGTGGCCTGCATAATAGATGATAGCTGCTTGGAGTAGGGGAATATTACTCCAAGAAACAATTTTTAATGCTACAGTACTGATCTAAAAGCTGTTCCACTGGGCTCTGAGAATAAAAAATAGACATATTCATCTGATAGTTTTAAATAGATAAATTCAATTTACATTTACATTTTAAAAAGACATTTCTCTCATATACATAGCAATTAGCATTTATAATGTTAACATCTGGTGTTTGTACAATGTAGACAATTTCTCACTTTAGTGTTGTCACCTGAAAGATAATTTGTGAAATTATTTTTCCACAAAAATAAGAGTGTAAATGATACCCAGACCATCATCCAGACTTTAGAAATTACTTTATGCATACTGAATTTGAAGATTTATTTTTATTATTTATCTACTCCCCCACCCCCAAACTGAAGAATGAACCCAAGCCTTGCAAGAGCTACATAAACATGCTTCTCTGGAGTTGTAGCCTCGAGCCTTATCCGAAGCATTATAAGCAGAATTTTCTTTAATGTCCAAATCACTATTTTGCATAAATTTCTGTAATTTCTGTGACTGAGAAAATCTACTGCCACAATGTAAGTTTGCTTCTTCCTATAAAAAATAACAGCTTGTGGGTGACAATACTGAACTGTGATCAGGGGACATCTACATCCCTCTGTCATTTCTACGACTTTATCTGTCTACATTACGTGCTCTAACTGGCACATATTGCCCTCTAGGTAGTCTAACAAAGAACGACTGCCCCTGGGGTATACAACCTGAAAGTCCTGAGTGTAGCTTTTGCCTCTGCAACTGACGGTATTTTTTGATACATTAGAAGAATTGTTTCTGCCATGTGTGAATCACCTGTAATACTACCAGACTTTGTGAGTGTTAAATGAAGCCCACGGAAAATAGATGCAGGATAAATTCTATGAATTTATTTATTCTAGATAGGCTACCTAGGTGTGGATATTTCAGTTGTGTGGCTTCACATGGTTGACCCTGGGTTAGTAATTCCACTTGGTGGGTTATACACTGTGCTGTGTTATACAACCAGTCANCAGTCAGAAGATTAAAATTCTTCGTGCATGATCCTAACCCTACATAAGCTAAGTGAGAAAACTGACTGATAATTTTGGTAAACTGACATTTTCTTATAGCCACCTCCACTCCACTTGGTGAATCTAACACAAAGCCAAGCCTAGACTTTTCTTTACATTTTTTTATAAAATAGGAAAATTCATAGAGGATGAAAAGAAATGATTATCCATGTAAAACACTTAGCCTAGTGCTTGGCTCAAGTTCAGCACTCTACATAGCTTTGCTCTTATTCAACAAAATGACCATGATGGTATATTTGTCCCGGATGATGTACCCTTTAGAATTGTAAGTGATGTTGTATTTTTCTGGTACTCTCTTGTGCTTCCTTTTTACTTGCTATGTCTTGAGTCATCTGCCACATGTTTATTGTACAAGAAAATTTTAGTGTGATGAAAAAATGAACGCCTGGCTCCCCAAACTAGGTCTGACACTAAATTTTTATATTGGTAAAAAATTAATTTTATCCATTCCAATTTCCTCCCTACATTCCTCACAGAATCGAAGTCACTATTTTCTTCATAACTGGGAAGAAATGAAGGCATAGCAAGGTTGGGAGCCAGGAAAAACATTCCCAGAAACCTGGGGTCCCCCTTGTGTCATTAAGTAAATGACTGATGCTGATGGGGGTAGTTGAGGGGAAGATAGGAAAAGAATCACATTCTGGCATCTCTTCTTTATGTTCCTCTTGACAAGTTTGAAAAACATAAATATATCTTTAAATTTTGCTTTTACGAATTTAGATATGAGCAGGCAGTCTATATGAAACATTAGGCCTCTGAATTGTGGTATATGATAATTTATGTCAGTAATTTTACCAGTCAGGTGAAGGAACATGGACAATTTAAGGACAAGTTGGAGTCAGAAACTGTCTCCGAAGACAAGCAGAATGAAACAGGACCATGTTCTGCTGAGAAAAGACTTTGAAAGATTACCTGTCCTTAGAAAAATGATTAATAGTACAATTGGAACTAGAACTTGTTTGGGGTTTTTAATTGTACATCTTCAAAAAGTTCCTGGAAGGAGAAAACCCATTATTGCAAGAAAAGTAAGTCAACATTTCAGTCTGTTCAAATAATGAAATTGATGCCATTGCTTTGAATAGAGCATTTCAAAGTAGTCAGTGATAGTTATCTCTAACCCAACATTATCTCACTTCTTTAGGTAATAGAGAGGATGAGCATTGCAGTTACACTTTTTCTAATATATCAGTTTATATACATATTCTATATATTTACAAATGTATATTTTATATAGGCATCACATGAAAATGCATATTTTTTTCATATAATTTACAGGTTCGTCTCCAAAGTAGGTGTTGTGGTAATATCTTTGGATAGCTTTCTGTTAAGACAAAAGGGATCAACATATTTATGGGAACCTGGTTTAGTCACAATTCTATTCTCTATCTTTGAAGAGCATACTAAACTTTAACTAAACATTTCCAACCTTATTTCAGAACTTTCCCTGATGAGATGCCTCATCCTTTCATCCACCCTACTATAAAATATCTACTGAATTATTATCATCAAGAAGGCCTTCTTAAGTGTCTTTCCCCAGAGCACATTTGAAATCAATCCCTTACAGGAGTTTATACATTTGTCTGAGAACTTGTTCTAACATTCTTCTTATCGCTGTGTACCCTGGTGGTTTCTTCTGTTCCAGAGTACTGAATGCAAAGTCATAGATTAAATGCGTGGATTGGTCCAGCCTCTCATCAGCATTTAATCTTGAAGAGATTTAATGGGGTTTTATAAGTCACATGCTTTCTAGTTAATTAACTTTGTTGAAGCTCTGATTTATTAGGAAGACACTTCTTGGAATTAATGTCTTCTCCACACTCAGAAAAGGGATTGCATCTTCTGTCACAAAGCTCTCAGTTATTAATAACTGCAAGTCACAATCAACCTTTTGTGAATATTTCCCCTGATGCTTATCATTTTGAGTCTCAGCTGAGGAAAAAAGATAGGAAATTAAATATGCAGGCTGATAGGAGGAAACTAAATGCTCATGGGTGTTTAGTTCATAGACACTGCTGAAAGTTGATAATTGTTTTAATCTACCCTCTTTAATATTGCTTCTTTTGTTTAACAAATGTTTGACGCATACTGTATGCTTGCCAATAGGCATTGCGTTGGTCAATTGATTAGTTTTACTGGCCTGTCTCCATGAGCTTTCTCCTCGTGGTAGATAGACTCTGGAAAAGTAACTACAATTAAAAGAGAATCATAGGGCATAGACAGCCCCATATAAATTGAAGATTCTACACATGTGTCTACAAAAATGGTTTGTATGCAGATGTGGCAATGGTCAGTTAATCTCTGGGTAAAGTGGGTAAAGTCAGGGAGTAAAGCAATTTGCCCATATGAAGAGCTCAGACAGTTCTTAGCTGTGCAGTTCAGAGAGGGAAACAAATCCCCAACCACAGAGCAAAACCTGTTTATGCTTCTCATCCTCGATTTTGAAAAGACGCAGCTGCTCAGATATTGATTCTTGGCAAATGACCTACTTTGAAAGTCTGAGCTACAGAGAGTGGGTGTCTGATAGTCTAACAGTAAACTTTATTCTATTTGATCAAAATATTCCATGAAACTGTATTAGGATGACTACAGACAGGAATACTTCAGGCTGTAATGGTTTATCACTGCAGAGAGAGAGAGAGAATTATAGTGGAAACTCTAAATGTATAGGTTGGAGAAGAAATGATATATTATTTGTTGAATGACTACAACACAACAAGACTGTGAGCTTTGGTGAAGAAAGGGTTACTAAAATTAGTTTTACTGTTTTAAAATGTGAAATATCCATTGAATATTACAAGGTTGCAAGGGATACTACTAATCACTGCCAAGAATTACTAATTAATGTGGTGTCACACTTGATATTTTTATATTAAATAACTGCTTAGTATGAAGTTGAAGATAAATGGAGGAATAGTATCTATGGAAATATGGTATACTAATGGTTATAAAATGACATTTGCCTTTAGGAATTAGAAAGTGGAGCCACTGGCACTAGAGAAACCACTGCAGCATGGCATAGAGAAGAAGAATGAATTTAGAGTCAGAATTTATTTTTTTTAGTTTTTGAATCCTGCATAGGCAGGTCCTAAAAACATTGGGTTAAGACTCAGCATTGTTCCTCTCCATAGACATCTTTGGGAGTGGAAAACTCAATTGGGACATGTGAAAAACAATTACTTTCAATCTGTTTCCAAGGAAGTCTTTCTTAAGCTTGTCAAAAAATGTTTTAGAGTGATCATCATAAGTCCCTATGTTCCAACTCTCTCTATTTTAAAAATAGATAGTTGAATGTTTGGATTAATGAAGGCTCTGTTGCTGTAGGAAATCCTACAGCCAGTAGCCCTAAGTTACTCTATTATTTGTAAGCAATTTACATTGGTATAGATTCTTGTATATTGATATAAACTTAAATTACATTGAATATGTTCCTATGTTTGTACACCATATTTTTATACCTAGGCAAATTTATTTTGTCATATTGTATGCATGCATGCTTCTACATTTCTACCACTGATCAAGGAACTTATACATTGTTTACATTTTGAGGTCTTTGTCCTCATTGTTGCACAGATGATTATTGTATAATATTCTAATATGAAGTCTTAGTCTTTAATAATAGGTATTAAGAATTATAGATCAATAGTCATCTATGTTTGTCATACTTATAGTTAGACTAATCAGGTTCTTCAGATCCATAGAGATTGCATTCTACATAGATAGGTAATCTTCAACCACCCCAGAGAGCTGTAGAATACGATATTTAAATAACTTAGGGTTCCGTAAAAGTGAGTTATGATTGCTCCTGGCAGCACCTATCTATTCCCCAGAAAATGTTGAGCAACAAAAACACTCGACTCCGAGCTTGTTTTCTGCTTGACAAAACTGGCCTTTGGGCAAGGAACTGCTCATGCATCAACAACTGTTGATTGCCTCAATGTTGCAAATGAGACTTTGGGTGATTGCCCAGGTAGCCAGTTGTCTCTGTCATTTGTTGTACATTTTGGAAATTGCTTGATTGCACTTTCTGCTTACTCAGTATTATTTCTCTTCTCAGATCTTCGATGGGGTTGAAGACTAGAGAGTTGTAGTTACTTTCCTCTCATGACTTGGCCAAGTTATTTATTATACAAGANCAGATCTTCGATGGGGTTGAAGACTAGAGAGTTGTAGTTACTTTCCTCTCATGACTTGGCCAAGTTATTTATTATACAAGATTTATACTACTTAGAATAGGATATTTGTTCTTATTGTATGTAATTTTGTATTATGCTTAGAACTCTCTTATTTAAATAAAAATGGAAGGTGCTATAGGAAATCCTGCAGCCAGTAGCCCTTGTTACCCACCTACTGGGGCATGGCCTCTTCCACGACTTATGCTGATGTAATGCATGTATCTGGCCTCTTTTTCTGGCTGTGGGATTTGGTTGCTGTTCTCCGTTCCAGCAGAGGATATTGATTTGTGGGTCTACCCCTAAATAAATAACCATCTATTATTCTCAATTCTGAGTTAGTGTGGGATTTCTTCTAAGTGTCCCTCTTTACTCTGCTAGGATCATGTGTTGTTTATTAATGTTCTTTCAACATTTGCTATATTCCCAGGAGAACTCAAATATTTAGCATAAAAATATCCATGCTCTTGGAGTAGCATTTGTCTGAAATATGGAAGTTGTAATCACCCCACCCAGATTTAAATTATCTTCCTGGCATTTCATCTAGGTACATCTGCATTATAACTCACTTTCATCATAATTGTTTGTACCAGGCTAAAATATTTTTTCTTCACCTGCCATGGACTTCAATTTTTACATTCGCTGATTTATTCCTAAGAAATCTTCAGTTGGAATGCAAAATGTTTTTATGTGAGGAAGAGTAATAAATCCAGGCATTATAAATTGTTAAATTCTCCATGAATTTGTTTATCTTGTATATTAAATTATTATTTGGCAACTGACTATTTAATCAAGTCAGTAAGATGCATTTTCCTGCTGTCTTTTTGATCCTGCATTCTAAAAGCCTTTAAATATCCCCATTCTTGCTGTCCTTATCATCCAGATATTCCTTCTCCTGTTCACCATCCTTCCAGTCACTTCATCTTCACTCCTGCTTTCAAACTTCTGCTGGACTAACACTGTCTTGGGGTGTGTGTTAAAATAAACTCACTTGTCTATACGTAGTATTGTTATTGATGGCATGCTGCCCTTTAATAGAGCTTTCTCTCTATTCTGGATAAATGGTGAATTCATTATTAGACTGTCCAACTCTCTCCATTACCATACTGCCATACTGAATGCACTGGACACTAATCTACTACAGGATTCTTCAAAGCAACAGGAACACACACACACACACACACACACACCACAGAGGTACATACATAAACACATAGATCCTCCCACATAGATACAAACAGAGACACACACACACACACACAGATGTACATTGACATGCATACAAAGGCAAACACATAC
>LOEQ01008356.1:32772-45263 GCA_001685075.1 Bramus lutescens
TCCTCTGCTGCCCACGGACCTAGCTGGGGACATCTCCTTGGACACCTGGGAACCGTTCTAGAGCCAAGTCTCTTGTCAACCCTAAAATGGCTCCCTTAATTAACATATCTTCTTCCCTGCTCCCATATTTTTCTTTTGGGCTGTTATTCTGTTTTTTTTTTTAATATCTTCATTTTCTGTCTGTTGAGATAGACACATCTTAAGCTAACAGCTTTGTCATGGAATTTGCTACTTAATAAGGGTAAAATGCTATTGCATTCTCTTCTTTTTCTTAAGTTCAGTTTCCATAAGAGACCCTAGATGACAATTTGCCAGCTACAAAATAGATAAGCAGGGATATATTGTCACCCTACAGGTTGGTGCAGTTTTGACCTTGGGGGTTCCTACCTTCAAGTGTGGCATAGCTTGTTTGTTACACCCAGCAGTTTAGACTTTAAAAAGCCTGAGTGTCTTTGTGAATACAGGATATGAGGCTCATATTCTTCCTATCATAGGAATATTTCTTATATTAAAGGACAATTTAAAAACCATTTAATGGATTACTGTCCACAGAGTTTTCAACCTAACAGTTATTTAGTTTCCACCAATCTGTTTAACACTATTGAAATCTATGATTAATTCTAAACGATGCAGGACACAGTACCTGAGCTAGCTGAATTCCTTTGGGAGATTAAAAAAATGAATAGAAAACAGAAGTGTTCGATTAAGTATCTAAATATGTGAGACAGACCTAGGATGGCAGGAAAAGAGACAAAATATTAATGTGTGTTTTTACAAGGGAATGATGGCTGTGTCTGTGTTACAAAATGGTATTGATTCAAGCTGGCAGAGAGGTTTGCGGATGGTGTCTGCCCAGGCTGTTGAATCATGCAGAGAACCATATGTCAAAATGAGACCTGTGAAGCAATGCTGAGATTGTCTGCACTAAGCCTTTGCTACAGACAAAGATATTTTAAAGATAATCCTAGAGTTCAAAACCTATTTTGCTTATTGTATTTTATTTCTCACAAATAAGACCTGTTTTAAAAAAGTGGTGGCTCATATCCATCAAATTGTTCAGCTTTGGCTCCAGTCTGATCATCAGAAGACAAATAAGTCTTCGTGGATAAGGAAAACAAAGGCAGAAAAAATTTGAGTGTCCAGACCCACTGATTTTCTAGCATGTTTGTGGAAGAGTTTGTACATTCTGTGCTCCCAAAAATTAAAGTGGATGACAAATCCGAGAGAGAGAGAGAGAGAGAGAGAGAGAGGAATCAGAATCCTAGCCTAGACCACCAGGGAGCTTCAGTAGCTCATCCCATCTCCCCTGCTAGATGGAGACACTGCCCTTTTTCTTTCAAGAGTGTGTTCTGATGTGAGAGAAAGATTGTTACAATAACATAGCAGTCTTATTTTTCTTCAGGGGACCTAGTTAAATATTATCTTTTTGCCAATATTACATAAATTATAAGATGAAAAACAGTTTATTCCTTGAAAAGAAAAGTTCTTTATCAGGTACTAGAGTTTTGAAAAGAACGTACTTAAGGTATTAAAGGCATACCTGAAAGACATTTTAATTAAGATTTATCTACCTGCAGGGGAAATACTATACATCTCAATTCATGTGAAAGATAAACAGACATTTTCCTGACATCGCCTAAAGTTACCTTTGACTTTAGTTGTACATTTTGGCAAATTAGCCAGCCTTAATGTGAGGGATCCTAAAATCTCCAACACTGGTTTTTGAATGTACTTTGTGGTCTCTTCAGTGGCAAAGCTTCAGCTTCTGTATGTTTAAAATTAATTTAATAAAGAAAATCAGGGTTATTTACACAAGTTAAAATGTCATGGAGACAACGTGTCTAAAGAAGTAGTCATTAGAAATCAATTTCTAAAATGTTTATAAATAATAATTCTCCTTTGGATTTATTTGGATTATACTGAAGATAGAATGCCAGGATTTTCATGGGCATTTCATGACACAGGAAAATTGAGAAAAAGGAGTAACTTGGATAAAAATAAGTTGGGTGGGTCCTTGCGTGTTTCCTCTTGGCCTTTGAAATCAGTGCCACAGATACAGCCAATGTTAGCATTTCCAACTGTGCAGGGTTTGTGTGGGGCACTCTCGGAGCAGATGGTCAAGAGCGGCACATGTAGAGTGGATCCATGGTGACCCACATAGCGACAGGCTTCTGAGAATGCAAAACAAATCTATCATACAGGCAGTTAGAAGCAAAATCACAAATTGTTTACCAGAAAGCTCTCACCATTCACGAAAAGTAAATAGATAAGTCTTCAGTGTAGGAGCAACCAAAAATACATAGCCTAGTTAAAGATAAATTCTGCTATTGCAAATAGTTGAACAGAATACTTTTACTAGTCCTACCACACAGCTATATAAATCTTGCTCCTGTATAAGGAAACTGCTTCAGTTATATGCAAGAAGATAATAATTAGGATATTGTTAGGGATTATGCTGGTTTAGTAAACTGAGAGTTATAGGTTTTCCTCCAAGACCCATAACTTCATGACCCCTGGGTAGTTAGGAACCAGGTTAGTTTGTTTCTGGTACCAAGCTCTTGGTGAGCTGGTCTTAAGGACAATTAGAGGACTGTTAGTTATTGCCAAGGAATGCAACTATTACACCCACCCAGATTAAGTGTAATCCTCACCTCTCACCAAGAAAAGTTCTCTTTGCAACACATGAAAATCGTTATAGAAAACCACAACCGACCAAAATGAAGTGTGGTAGAGCCAAGACACAACTGATGCATCTACAAAACTACTTTTGCAACTAAGGCTCAGGTATTATTGTGAAAGAGGGGCAGAAAGCTTTTAAGAGGCAAAGAAAAGGGGAGTTTGTTGTAAGATTGTGTCTTCTAAAAATGTCAGAAGCTATAGTCATAAGGTTTAATCAAAATGACTACATAAATATGAAAGGAACAGGATGGCACCAATAGACACGCTAACATGGTTGGGAGAAAGCCACAAGGCCTCAACCACAGAAAATGACCTACAGACAAGTAAGGAATGCTTAGACTGAGGTCTTCTCCATGGAAGAACAAGTCAATTAATTGGTTATCCAATATCACGTGAGCAGCCCAGAAAGCAAAAACACAAGTAAGATTATACAGACTGAGCAGGTTGTAATTATGTATTTAGGCACACACACAAATACACAATGTTTAGATATACATTTAATAATACTTAATAAAAAAGAAACTATGAATTTAAAAAGGAGTGATAGTATATGAAAGGAGTAAGAAACACTATACATAAGGGTTTGGAGTGAGGCGAGTATAGGGGGAAAATGATGTAATTTTATTAAAATAATAAAAAATATTTTAAAAAATGAGCTGTGTGTGGTGGCACACATGATTATTCTCAGCACGTGGAGGTAGTGTGAGCAGATTTCTGAGTTTGAGGCCAGTCTGGTCTACATAGTGAGTTCCAGGACATCCAGGGTTCTGTAGAGAGATTGTGTCTCAAAAAGGGAATAATAAGTAAATAATTATATTTTAAGAAACAGTAATACACAAGAAAAGAGGGTGTATCCTTTGAGTTCTGTACTGAGACAGTTACATGAGAGTGGAAAATGTTTGTTTTCCAATATGCAGCTGAAAGTTCCTCAAATGTAAATTAAACCTTTAGGATTTGAAACCCAACATAAAACATGGATGGCAGCACTGCTTGGACACCATGAAATCAAAGTCAGAAATCAGATGTTTTATGAGAACCAGAGTCACCGAGGAGAGCATTATGTATCATGAATATTTATTAAGTATGTGAAATTATTAACAGCATTTTGAAAGTTACCTTTTGGCTCTGCTTATAGCATACATATGGAATATAAATGTATTTCATATATAGGCTTAGATCTCATCCTCAAGATATTCTTAGTTCACAGATCAGAAGTGCTTAGTTCAGAGATCAGAAGCGTTTTGGCCAAAAGCCTGTGACTTAAGGATGTTGGCTTCCAGAACATGCTGCCAGGGGCAGAACTTCAATCATTGTATTTTGCTGCATATCACTCATGGCTGAAACAATGCTCATGTTAATGATGACAATTTGTTCTTGACATTCTTTCTTCCATGAGTTTGTTTTTCTTATTATAAAATTATAATATTTTTATTGAGCTTCTAAGTTTAATGGCTGTTACTGACGTTGTAAAAATATGAGTCCTTTAATTTAACATATGGTCTATTCTGTGGTAAAATTTATTGCTGATGTCTGAAATTGGACCTTTGGACTCCTAAAACCTGCTCTATCATCTTTATTCATGTCTTTTACTCATTGTTTGAAGAACCCTACTTTGATTTCTCTGGAGGACATCCTAGTCTAGAAACTTCTAAATGAAACATGTATAGACAGTCCCATTTTATAGATTTTGAAATCCAAAATGTGTTATAAAACCTCTCTTGAAAAAGTTACTTTGTAACAAATTTGAAGAAAACTCCTTCCTCTTCTTTTTCCTGGGAGGATGCTGATTGAGAAGCATCTAGATTTTTTGCAGTTCAGTTGCTATTTAGATTTCTTTTTAATTATTTCATTGAGGTATTGTTAGTTTGAATATTATCCTGACATATCATTTTTCTTTTTAAGGATACTGCAATCTGTCTTTTTAGCTATTTGGCCGCTTAGGCATGACCAGAGAGACCTGCCGACTCTATCCTGTCTTTTGTTTCTTCTGACTTTTTTTTTGGCCTCAAAGATCCCCTATCCAGGAACCCTAGCTGACTTTGTAGAAGCAGGCTCTTACAATCTTCCTCAAGGTGCAAAGAATTATATGGAAGAGGTTGACAGATTGTAATATCTAGAGGTGGTAATGACTCCAAGGAAATAGTGTCCTTCAGAAACAACAGGATTAATGTACACAGAGATTGTGGCAGCATGTGTAAACCTCTACAAGTTCAAACCAGACAAATTCCAACATGGAGAAGAGAAAGTGGAAACACAATCCCAACCATAATCAGAAATCTATTTGCAATTCATACTTTCTAGGAGAAGACAGCACCCCAAAACAGCCCCGGCAATGTACAGGAGTAGTTGAGAAACACAAAGCTGACTTTATGTTTTTATTAGCCTTTTTGTTGTTACTGGTTTTATAGGTAGTTTTTTTGACTCATTTTTATTTATTCATTGTTTATTTGGTCTATTCTTTTTGAGAGATAATGGTTTGGTGTAGGTTGGTAGAATCCTGGAAAAGTTGGAAGGGAGAAAAATATCAAAATATATTATATATTAAGAAGTTGAATAAAAAGTTTAAAAAATGACAAATAAATCCTACCAAAAATGAAGCAAAGCATTAATATTTTAGCATCTTGGCTAATAGATTATGATGTTGAAGTCATTTTAAGATCCCATTAGTCTGGGACTTGTAGAAGCTCAGTACTTTGTAGGCCCTTGTTCTCACTCCAGACCCACACTTTCCTTCTTAGTATATTTAAATTCCAGTGGGAGACAAATAGTTACAGGCTTGATTAGTAATCTGTTGGTGGCTGCTGCTCCTTCTCCAGGTCCCTGCCATGCCAGAGTGATAGGTGAAGTTTTACATCAACCATTTTTAGAACAACAGGCTGTAATGAGTAGGAGCACTGAGCAAGACTATGAATTTGTAAAAATCAGCTCAGAAGTCATTTCCTTTCAAGCATTTATTCATTTTCTCTTAGCAATCACTTATCATTCTGTGAATCTTTTACTCTTACTTTTTTGTGGTTTGACAACCTTCTAACCAGTCTCTAGCCAGTGTTATTTCTAGCTGCTCTTATTTATTTATTTATTTTTGCTTTTTATAATATGTGGAGACTTTCATTGGACTGTTTTGCCTTTCCTGAATTTTATTTTGTGGATCCTGAGTGGTCCACTGGATGCCTGGCCTCAGTATGCCCACAGTCCAAGAGAAGGCAGACAAGGCTTCTAGATTCAATTGCTTTCTAAGCAGGAGTGTTAGCAGTGTCCTGACTACACTGCAGGCCTCTTTCCTAACTTGGCTTTAAACGATCACTTTTTTTTAGCCCCCCACAGAGCCAGTGCATCTTAGGATATTTAATTACAAACACTACTCTTACATAATTTTCCTTACAAGCATTTCAGTTATATTAGCCAAAATCATTTATTTCAGTCTTTTACTTATGGTGTTTTCTTAAAGATTTTCAATACCACAGTTTCTCTGGCTGCCTCATGTTGGTTGTTTAATATCTTGGGCTATCAGAGGTCTTTCGTCCAATTATAGGAAGATACATATTTGTTCTACTTTACAAGCAATTAAGGGCTCAATATGGGCAATAATTATTAGCTTTTCTCTCTGTAAGACTGGAACATACCACTAATTCTTTTAATTTACTGATAGTATTTTCATTTCTCAAATGATCGTGTCATGGATAATTGACATGGTCTTTGGTAATAATTATCCATATTTTTTCTCCAAACTCAGAATATCAAAAGTCTTTGCACTAAAAGAACTTATAATTACTGTAATAAAATAGAAAACAATGATAATCCTCTGTGCTCATTTATCTTTGATAGGTCTGTGCTATTTCATACGAACTTGCTCAGAAGAAGATGAATATAGCTGACAAAATAAATGACAGGATCCTGATAACTGGTGTCTTTCTGTTCATTTCTGCACAATGATGTCACCTGGGGAGGATATTCAAACTCAAAGCAATGATAAAAATAGCTGCTTAACTTGTGGCTATAAAGAAAAAGATGAGTGTAATGGGATTATAATAAGAATAATTAGGAGGATATATGACAGAATGTTCAGTGCTAGCAATATAAACGACCATGGAGTCTTTCTTTTGTTCTTTATGGGGGAGGGTGTCAAGGTTTTATTGTGTAGTTCTGGTTAACCTACAACCTGCAATCCTCTTGCCTCAACAGGTAACTACAGGAATCTACCAGCCTAACCAGTTTCTATGAGTTGAAAAAGCTACGGAATAGCATTTAAATAAATATGTTCATAAGATTTTTAAAACGACTACACTGGTTAATTATCTCTTAACTTAATATTTGTGTGTTCCTGATTCTTGTAATATATGAAGTGTATTATATAAAATATTTCTAATATATGTGTAAATATATTTAGACTTAATCGCAGTTTGGAAATCTGTAACATATCAAACAACAGTAATATGTAATTATACTTGATTTTCAATAATTTAACATTGAATTTTCCTTTTAGTTTTTTGTACTTATTGTATTGACTTAAAATTTAAAATTCCAGATAATATCACCATTTCTATTTTTACAGAATTGTTGTGGTTTCTGTAGGATATTTCCTGAGTATGGAAGAGTATGTCTATATGTGAGTGTGTGTGTCAATGTTTTTACAAATGAGTGGGGTGCATGCGTAAGTACACATACAAATGAGGGTGTGTGTATGAGTGAATATGAGTATGTGTGAGAGTACATGTGTGGAAGTATGGATGAATGTGTTTATGAGTGAGTTTGAGTGTGAGTTTTTATGTATGAGAATGATACTGATTTTTTTGAGTTGATCTTGTATCCTGTTACATTACTGAAGGTATTTATCAGCTGTAGGAATTTCCTATGTATACTATTATATCATCTGCAAATAGTGAAAGTTTGACTTCTTCCTTTTCAATTTATATCACCTTGATCTCCTTTTGTTGTCTTATTGCTCTAGCCAGAACTTCAAGAACTATGTTGAATAGATATGGGGAAAGTGGACAGCCTTGTCTTGTTTCTGATTTTAGTGGAACTGCTTTGAGTTTCTTTCCATTTAATTTGATGGTGGCTGTTGACTTGCTGTATATTGCTTTAATTATGTTTAGACATGTTCCTTATATCCCTGATCTCTCTAAGACCTTTATCACAATAGCCAAAAATAATATAAAATATCCTGGGGTAACAGTAACCAAAGAAGTGAAGGACCTGTTTGACAAGAACTTGAAGTCTTTAAAGAAAGAAATTGAAGAAGATATCAGGAAATGGAAAAAAACTCTCATGCTCTTGGATAGGTAGAGCCGACATAATAAAAATGGCAAGCCTACCAAAAACAATCTATAAATTCAATTCAATTCAGTGGGATCAAAATTCCAACTCAATTCTTCACAGACCTTGAAAGAACAATATTCAACTTCATATGGAAAAACAAAAACAAAAACAAAAAAACAGGACAGCCAAAACAATCCCATACATTAAAAGATCTTGTGGAGGCATCACCATCCCTGACATAAAGCACTGTTATAGACCTACAGTATTAAAAACAGCTTGATATTGGCATGAAAACAGACAAGCTGACCATTGGAATCAAATTGAAGATCTGGATATTAATCCACACAATTATGAACACATGATTTTTGACAAAGAAGCTAAAGTTATACAATGGAAAAAAAGAAGGCATCTTCAACAAATGGTGCTGGCATAACTGAAAATCAACAGATAGAAAACTGCAAATAGATCCATATCTATCCTCATGCACAAAACTCAAGTCCAAATGGATTAAAGACCTCAGTATAAATCTGAGCACAATGAACATGGTGGAGAAACTGGGAAGTAGCCTCCAGTGCATGGGTACAGGAGACTAGTTCCTAAATATAACAACAGTAGCACAGACCTAGAGAGCAACAATAAATAAACGGAACCTCCTGAAACCGAGACGTGTCTGTAAAGAAAAGACCACAGTCAATAAGACCACAAAACCAGCCTACTGAATGGGAAAATATCTTCACCAACCCCACATGAGACAGAGGTTTGATCTTCCAATTACATAAAGAACTTAAGAACTTAGGCATCAAAATGCCAAATAACTTAATTAAAAATGGGGTACAGATCTAAACAGAGAATTCTCAACAGAAGAATCTCAAATGATTGAAAGATACTTAAGGAAAATGTTCAGTATCAGGGAAATGCAAATCAAAATGATTCTGAGATAGCATCATATACCAGTCAGAGTGGATAAGATCAAAAACACCAGGGATAGCTTATGCTGGAGAGAATGTGGAATAAGGAGACCACTCATCCATTGTTGGTGGGAATGTAAACTTATACTATCACTCTGGAAATCATTATAGTGGTATCTCAGAAAATTGGAAATCGACCTACCTTGGGACCCAACAATACCACTCTTGGGCATATACCCAAAGGATGCTCAGTCATACTACAAGTATATTTGTTCAGTTATGTTCACATCAGCATTATTTGTAATAGCCAGAACCTGGAAACAACTTAGATGCCCCTCAATCGAAGAGTGGATAAAGAAAATGTCTCACATTTACACCATTTACTTAGCAGTAAAAAAACAATGACGTCTTGAAATTTTCATGCAAATGAATGGAGCTAGAAAAACACATCCTGAGTGAGGTAATCCAGACCCAGAAAGATGAACATGGTATGGACTCACTCATAAGTGGATACTAGCTGTAAATCAAAAGATAACTAGCTTACAGTCCAAGACACTAGAGAATCTAAGTAAATAAGGTGAACCCTAAGAGAAACATATATAGATCTCCCTGAGAAGCGGAAATAGATAAGATCTACTGACAAAATTAAGAGCATGGAAGGAAGGATGGAAGGCAGGGAGGAGGAGAGATGGGGAGGGGTGAGGAGAACTTGGAATAGAATAGTCAAGATGGGGGAAGGACAGGGTCAGAGAGCAAGGAAAGAGATATTTTGATTGAGGGAGCCATTATACAGCTGGCAAGAAACCTGGCACTAGAGCAATTCCCAGGAATCCACAAGAACGACCCCAGCTACGACTCTAAGCAATGGTGGAAATGATGCCCAGACAGGCCGTGCCCTCCATCAGATTGATGACTTTATTAAATGTCACCATAGAATCATCATTCAGCAACTGATGGAGACAGGGCCAAAGACCTGCAGCAGAGCACTGGGCTGAGCCCCCAAAGTCCAGTTGAAGAGTGGGAAGAGTGAGAATATGAGCAAAGAGCTCAAGACCTGAGCTAATGGAAGCTCACCAACTCTGGCCAGAGAGAACCTGTATATGACCAAGCTAGACTCTCTGAATGTGGGTGACAGTTGTACGCCTGGGGCAGACTGTGGGGCCTCTGGCAGTGGCACCAAGATTTGTCCCGCTGCTTGTCCTGGCTTTATGGAACCCATTCTCTTTGGGTGGATACTTGGCTCAGCCTGGATATAGTGGGGAGACCCTTGATCCTTCCTTGAAGCAATGTGCCTTGCCCTCTCCGGGGAGTAGATGGGGGTGAATTTGGGGGGAAGATGGAAGGAATAGGAGGATGGGAGGGAGGGGAAACTAAGATTGGTATGTCAAATGAAAAAAGATAGTTTTCTTTAAAAAAATAAAATAAAAAAGAATCATAATAATGTTCTGTTTGTCAAAACATTCCAAACAGTGTTAATTTTCATCTTTAAAGTTTTTGACAGGATTGTTTTATTTGATAAAATGAACCTTGCAGGTTTGCAACCTAATTTGCAACTTCCTAACTCTTGTACCATTAAGAAGAATGCCATGAGATGGATGATATAAAAATAAATCAATGGAACTCTTGCCAGAGGACAGTTTGTTCTCTGTCAGTGATAGGAATGAAACATTTCTTTTTTAACTGGTGAATAAATTATCAGACAAGAAAATTAAAAAATTAACTTAAAATTTAGAAGTAAAAGATTCCACTGACATTGAGCACTTTTAAACAAAATTTTGAGAGCTGACCAGTGCATCAAATTCTGTTAATTGTTAAGCTGCTAAAGCCATGTGTCTCAGGCACCTAGACATTTGGTTTCTCAGAACCCTAATCAATAAAAAAGATGAAATCTAGAGCAAAGCTATATTTGAATTCACCAGACTCTCTTTTACTGTGAGAATGTGTGACAGTCACAAGTTAGCCCATAGATATAAAATACAGAAGAAAAAATTACCTGATGCATTTATTCTGTTTATTAAATAAAATTTTTGAATTTCTTTATAAAACACTTAACATGTGATATGTATACATTCTTCTTTGTTATTTTCAATATATACTAGGGAAATAAAATGTACAGCTTTTAAATAAGGGCGTAATGGGCAAGACATTCACCATGCAAGCATGAAGCCTTGAGTGTAAAATCTTTCAAACCCAAGTAAACCCCACGTACTCCATTTAAAATCCCTGTAAAGTCCGTGATAGAAACACTTCTGTCACCCAGTGCTCCTGTGAGATGTGGGAGGAAGATACACAAGACTAAATGCTCACAGGCCAGCTAGCTTGGCATAACAACCAACAGATTCTTTCAAACAAGTAGAAGTGAGAACCTGCACACACACGCACATACACACACGAGCACACACACACAAGCACACATACATTGGCACTTGTTTATCTAGAGTCACACATAAGCATGCATACCCATAACACACAAAATTTAATTTTATTTTTTGAGACAATTTCTCTCTATGTAACCCTGGATGGCCTGAACCTTGTTATATAGACCACTCTGGCCTTGAACTCACATATATCTGCTTTCCTCTGCCTCTCAAGTGCTGGGATCAAAGACATTTACCACCATGCCTGACACATGCAAGATATTAAAGAAGAAAATGTCTACTTAGCAGTCAAAATTGAAGAGATAAAACTTATGTGTAATAATCTAGAAATAATGCCATATCGCACAGAATACTTTAGCTATTTTTTCTTCTATGTATTATCCATTATCATATATCTGGAAATCACTGCAATTTAAAACTAGTAGTAATAGTATTAGTAGTAATAGTTCAAAATGTTGAATTTCATTATGATTTCTCCATATATGGATCCATCTACTTTGCTAACATTCACACAGACTCAAGGCCACCATGAAGCTTAATCCATGAAATTCAAATGGCACTTGGCTTTTTGTTTTTTCTCTGACTTCATTGGCCCCTGGGCACTCTTCCGGGTCTGTCTAACAGTCAGAAGATAGCCTAGGGATTTACAGGTGACAAAATAAGTACATATTAAGAGACACTACCATAAGGTTTGATGGGTTGGCTGATTGGAGAAACTCTCTGCACCAATCCCTGGTTTTAATTATGAAATGAACATGTGGTTCTAGAACTTCAGCAGTGATACGGTTAATACAGAAGTGAGGTAAACCTGAAGAAAACAGTACTAAGGGGTGGGAAGAAAGAGAATGTGAGAAGGATAAAGGGCCAAAGGAAGGGGGTCATACATATCCAGAAGTGACCTGAAGTAGCTGAGTATTGAGATTTTGATCTAAATGAGCACACATATCAAATATATTTTAAAACAAATTTGAGCTGAGTGTCTTCACTTCTTGACAAGAGTCCTCCATCATACTTAACAGTTAATAATGGCTATAGGAAATTTAGAAGTAACATACTGTTGATGTTCCAAATGTTGAAGGGAACTTCATCACGGGAACTTGAACTTGTGGACTTAAGATCTACAGTATTTTAAATTTTAATTCATTGCATTTAAAAGAAGAAACATTATGCTAGTGTTTCCAGGGTAGGTCGGTGATGTAGGAGGGTCATCTGGCTATGTGTTACTTTCATTGGTTAATAAAGAGACTGCCTTGGCCCCTTTTGATAG
>LOEQ01008356.1:45286-63088 GCA_001685075.1 Bramus lutescens
AGGTATAAGCTAGCCGTGCGGGAGCCGGGCAGGACGAAAAGCAGGGCCCGCTCCCCTTATTACTACAGGTCGGTAAGAGGACTCCTCTTTCACATCATGTCCCACGCTTTCCCTCAGCCCTTCTGTGGTTCTCCTACACAGTGTTCATGAAGCCTTGATCAGCTTTGATCTGAATTATGATATTTCTACCTGGCCTCCTAGTGAAGCACAGATCATGTCCTAAGAATACTTGTCTTTCTGTATCTATGACAAAACTTGCTATACATGAATGCATTTAATTTTTAAAATCTTAGATGTCCTGAACTAAGCAAAGTTGTCAGCTTTTTAAAAGATTTTATTTTTATTATTTGTGTATGAATATTTGCCTGCATGCATGTATATGTAGCATGTGCATGTCTGCTGTCCATGGGAGCCAGAAGTGACACTGGATCACCTGAGCTGGAGTAACAGGTTATCAGTCACCATGTGGGTAATGGGAACTAAACCAGGATCCTCAGCTAGTGCCATCTCTCCATACTCTCATCAAGCACTTTTGTTATTTAGATAGAAACCCAATAGAAATCAGGTGACTCAATTTGCTAAGGCTGCAATAACAAATCCCCACAGGACAGGTGACTTAAAATTGTCTTCTCCTCCATGACTTCAATTTTATCACCCGTGGTGACTGTGTCTGTGTCTACACCTTACAGTAATTTGTATCAGTATAGGGACACATCTTAGAATAGATTAAGCTTCACTTTAATACGAGTATCACTTTCAGATCTTCGCACACAATTACATTCTAAGGGACTTGGTGAATAGGCCTTTGCTATTTAAGGGTGTGGTATGCAGTTGATAACATCATGAAAATGCACAAATTAATTGCTACCTTTAGGACAGATCCCATTTTGAAGTCCAGAACAGAGTACAAATGTGTTGTCAATTCTCCGGCTGGTCTCTTCTCTATTCAAGTCTTCCTCAACCTTGAGCTCCTGTCTTCATCCCAGACATCTCCATATGACACTGTCTACTTGCTGTTGTCTCATCTTTTCCTCCTCCCACTCCCCCCACCTTCCTTGTCATTCAGTGCCCCACACAAGCATACCTTCTGCCTTCCCTTCCCTTGCCTGCTTTTTCTTGCCTCAGGCAGAATGGTTTACAACATTGTTTTACTATTATGGTGTCCCATTTGGCATAGAGAAATGGCAAATTTTGAATGTGAACCTATAAGCAGAAAAGGAAGAGACAATTTGTAATCAATAATACTAAATTTTTAGAAGAGGACAGCAAGTTTACTTTAGAGTTCTAAACGTTAGTGACGTATTTTGCTAAGGAACATATTTAAGTTGATGTTGACTGGGTTTCTATCTCGCCCAGTCCTTGTCCTGCCTGGAGGTTTCTGTCATGCCCGGTTCCCACATTCATTAAGTCCCAAGAGAAATCACACAGAGTTTTATGTTAGTTATAAACTGATTGGCCTGGTATCTCAGGCTTCTTAATAACTCTTACAACTTACATTAGCCCATTATCTTGTCTATGTTAGCCACATGCCTGGGCACCTTTTTCAGCGAGGCAATCACATCTTGCTTCTTCTGTGGCCACGTCACACTGCATACTCTTCCCAGAATTCTCCTGTTCTCATTGACCTACCTCTATTTTCTGTCTAGTTGGCCTGGCTATACTTCCTGCCTGGCTACTGGCCAATCAGCGTTTATTTAAAATATAATTGACAGAATATAGACTATGGTCCCTCACCAAATAGATGTTGTATATAAGTCATTATTTTGAAAATGTGTTTTTTCTTTTGGTTTTATATTCTTTATATTTGGTTTTATAGTCTTTAAAAGATACCATTGATCCACCGAGTGGTGGTGGCATACAGTTTTAATCCCAGCACTTGTGAGGCAGATCTCTGTAAGTTCGTGGCCAGCCTGGTCTTCAGAGTGAGTTCCAGCACAACTAAGGCTACACAGAGAAACCCTGTCTAAAAGAAAGTGCAGTTCATTTTCATTCTAGTGGAAGCAAAACTTGACAATGATTGTGGCATAGAGAGCAATAGTAAGTGCTGACCTTCACCAAGTGTTATTGTGTTTTCCTGCATATGGAGTCCTTTTAAAGGGTACTTCTATTTAAGGCTTATAGTTATGAATATTGATTGCTTTAATGATTCTCATTTTATGAATAAAGAAATTGAACTGTGACTTTTGAGATTAATAATTGGCTCAAATTCAAACTGGTAACACGTTCAAAAGTTTATTTTTTTTGAGCATTTTGACTCCATAGTTAGTGCTCTTGGCACTTTAATAGAAATTGTCAAGCAATTACAGAACAGTTTCTACAATGTTAAGTTTGACTTCGGCAGCTGGCAGTAAACAGATGCTAGAAAAGACCCATTGACTTTTCCAGGCTCCCCTTTATATAAGGATTTGTTCAGAGTAGAAATTATCGTATACTCCTGAGGATGTAGGGCATGGCCCCTGTTAGCAACTGGTACCTGTCAATATGCTAGAGGGCTTGAAATACCTGGACTCTACTTAAGTCATTAGAAGCCTTCAACGATCATAAGCTCTGGTGAGTGCTGATTAACCTTTTCATTACAGTTTCATATGTGGGATAAAACGTCAACTTCAGGGAGGCCATTTAGCTTGATAATGTGCAATGCCAACAGGAGAGATTCAGCACTTTCAGAATAAATCGTCAAGTAGTCAATTTTTTTTCTGCCTGAAGATTGCTTTAAGCTCTATATTCCATCAGTAATTCTGCACCTGTCTTTGCCACATGTAAGAAGCTGAGTGGAATAATTTATAGCTTCCCCTTCTTTCCAGAGAAGTCTACACTGGGAAGTAAGAATTTTTCTGGAATTAATGTACTGTTGTGTTAGTAGATGGGTAGATTTTAATCATGGTATCTGCCTGTTGATACATACACAAGCACACAGAGACATAAACCCACAGAGGCACACACACATTATACATGCTGGGCTTCATGCTTTGTGCCTATTTCCTCCTCTATAGGAAAAGATATACATATACAAAAATGTATTTAGAAGATATATTGAAAATATATTCTTGAAAGTTACTTTGAAAATGTTTCAATATCTTAAAAATTCTAAACTTTGATGTAAAAACAAAGAAAAAGAGCAAGTAAGTATACACATGAAGGAATAGTAGTTTGTCATTGATGTTTAGAGTTCAAAATAAATATAAAAACAATTATGTAAAATGCATCAGATACTGGAAGAAAAACAAGAAACTGTGGCTTCATTCTTCAACTCTTCTTAGGTTCTTTCATTTTCACTCTGTTAAAATGCTTTCCTTCATTTTGTTTCTATCTGCTTTGCGGGTTTCCCACAAAAGGCAAACGTAAAGAAGAAAGTACGATTCCATTCATCCTTGTTCACAAGTCCATGCTTGGTTTTGCAGAGCATGTGGTCCTTTCTATGTAGCCCTCTGTGTAGTCAGCTGTGGTTTGATGAGCATCTTGTGCCTTCAGTACAGTGCACTAAGATGATGCTAGAGAAACTTCCTAAAAAGTCAAACTATCTTTTTGTACTATTCACAGGATTACTAACCCTGAAGAAAATTCTAGAGTAGAAAGGAGCCTCTTTGAGTATTTCCAGTGTGTAGAATCTAGTTCCACAGCCAGTCTTCTGCAGGGTAAGTTCTGACTATCTATTGTCCAAGTATGTTTATAAAGTCTATTCTCTCTAACTGAGCCAGTTATATGAGTCATTACTTCTCATCTTATGTGGATATTGCTCATTGTTTATTTTTAACTTTTTGAAACAATGCCACTTTTTGAGTATACATGATCTTCATCCCAACAACTGGTGAATGAATATAAATTCACTATTTTATTAACAGTTCAGTGTGCTCTGCTAATAGAACTTTACAGATATCTGGGAGAGGGATCTATGATCTATTGTGAAGACTAGGAATTCTCCTGGATCTCAAACAACACAACAATAATTATTTCTACAACATAAAGAAGATACTTGTTCGGACTTTTTTTCTACAAGCATGTTCATTGACATATAAACACATGTTTATATAGATCTGCAGCTGCATGATCTTGAAGCTTAGACAAGAACAAGAGCATGTGAAAAGAGATACACACACTACAAGGAACTCTGTCAGAACTGGGCAATGCAAATTCTATCACCGAAGAAATTTCTCAGGAAAATACCATATTCGGGATGAAAATTAAGTTCACTACTTCTCCTTTCCTGAAAGACATTCCACTTAATTCTGTGATTCAGAAAATGTCTAGCCACGGGCTTATGCTGACTAAGTCCATAATAGTTAAATGTACCTTTGCTAATACCTTGGCACTCAGGAAGTCATAAAAACATCATCTAGGACAAAGTGGCAAGTGAAGATTCAAGTAGAAAACACTACACTAAGAAGCAATTCGTCACCCACAGCACCATCTAAGCAGATACTACAGAAAAAAGCTGAGCTTCAGTCAAACTACTGAATCTCACGCTGGGTTATAGTTTTATGCATTATTTACCTAATAAGGTCTAGATGACATCATGGTTTTAAGGATTCGACTACTACCTGTACCCCACGATTCTAATTCATTCCTCTGCCTTATCAGCCCCATACTGCTTGCTGTAGGTATATTAGCCAGAATGGCAGGATATCAATCCTTAAAACAGTTTTTCAGAGTTAACTTTCCAATTAGTGCTAGGGAAGTTACCAGTTTTGGAAAGAAGAGTCTCATGGAACACACTACCTTGCTGAATTCAACACAAATGTACATGGTTATACAAAACAATGCATAGCACAAAATATAATAAAATGTATCATTGATAGTTTTGAATTAATGTTTAAGTGTGTAATTGAATATTGTTTCAGTACTAGTATATACAGGGGGTCATGACATGAATGAGAATGGCGCCCAATGGCTCATATGTTTGAATACTAGGTCCTCAGTCCACGGAATTGTTTAGGATCAGTAGGTGTGGCCTTGCTGGAAGAAGTATGTCACTAGGGATAGTATTTCAGGTTTCAAAGATGCCATTTGCAGCACTTTCTCTGACTCCTATGTGTGGATCATAAGCTCTAAGCTCAAGATCCAGCACGAGGGCCATGCCTGCCTACTGCCATACATCCTGCCATGATGATCATGAATTATAACTCTCTGGAACCATAAACCAAAAGTTAAACATTTTGTTTCATAAAATGCTTGGTCATGATGTTTTGTCACAGCCATAGAGAAGTAACTAAGACATGGAGCACGTATGCTTAAGGATTTTAGAGAATTCAAAATAATTTTAAATAGGCTTGATGCTTTCTTTTTGCTTTAGTGGCGCTACAATCATTGTGTGGCTAACTCTGCCTCTATAGCTGTGTAGATCAATGTGGTCATCACATTAATTAGAGACTAGGGGATCTGCTTACCAAAGTTACTGGATAATAGTTTCCTCATTTTGAAAATAAAGCATTATTTTTTGTACTGGTTTATGTCTAACTTACATGCTGAATCCACCATACTGAAATGTAAACTTGTGAATTATTTTTTGGACAAAACTTAAAGAAAATGTAAGGAGACAGTGTTAAATATATGTCAATAATCCATCCTTCCTCCAGCTGCTATTTTTGGTTTCTCTCTCTCTCTCTCTCTCTCTCTCTCTCTCTCTCTCTCTCTCTCTCTCTCTCTCCCTCTCTCTCTCTCTTTCTCTCTTTCTCTCTCTCTGTTATTTCATTATTTATTTAGTTTTTGATAATGTAATCCATCATTTCTCCCTTCCCTTTCCTGCCTCAAACTCTCCCATATATCTCTCTTAGTTCTCTTTCAAATGTATGGTCTTCTATTTTGCTAACTATGTATATGTATGTATGTATGTATGATGTATGTATGTATGTATGTATGTATGTATATACTCACATACATATACACACATATTTTACACAACTCTATATGTTAATTGTATATGCACATTTCTAAATACTTGATTAGTTTGATTAATGTTACTTACACATATGTTTTCAGTTTTGCGCACTTGGTATTTTATAACCAATTGCTCCACTTTGATGAAGATTATTTTTCCTACTATCAATATTTCTCAGCTGCCTGTAGTTCTTTGTGTAGGGTTGAGGCTTCTTGAGCATTCTCTCACCAATGTTAGCATTTATGCTGATATTGTCCTTATTCAACTCATGTTAGGCAATCATAATGGTAAGACTTTATGGGTGTAGCTTCTGACATTACAAGGAGAGGCACGATCTCACATCAAATTCCTTGTTTCTCTAGCATTCTCTCTCCCTGCCCTGTTTTCTGCAATGAACACTGAGTTTTAGGTGTGGGAGCTATATTGTAGATGTATCCCATTGGGAACAACAATCACATCTCTGCATTTTGACCAGTTGTGTTTTTCAGAAATGGATATCTGTTTCAAAAGGAAGTTTCCTTAATGAGAGATCAGGACTATACTTCTCTTTAGGTATAAGAACAGATAATTTAGAATATTGTTAGGTATTATGCTGTTTAGAAAAGTGGTGATTGTAGGTTCTCTTCCAAGATCTATGACCCACTAGCCCTGGATAGAATTCTAGGTTTCCAGTTTCAGCCATGGTTTCCTTCATGTTGGGTAGGTATTAAGTCTAATTATAAAGCCCTTGGTTACCACCAAGTTATGTGTGTTGCTATTGCACCCTTAGGATTATTGTGCTATGATTGTCAGTATTATGGTTTATAGGCATCACAGCTGGGTAGAATTATTGGTTTCGTCTCTTCTTTGGAAGCTTGTATGGCTCCTTGTAGCATGAATGTTCATGTAGGCAGAGGCTGTTTGTTTGTTTTCAGGCCACCCGGAACCAAAATAATCACACAGAAATTATATTAATTACAACATTGCTTATCCTATAAGCTTAGGCTTCTTATGAACTAACTCTCACATCTTAAATAAAGCCATTTCAATCATTTTGTATATTACCACAAGGCTCGTGATTTACTGGTAAGGTTCTGGGTCATCTGTCTCCTTTGATTACTACATGGTGTCTCTCTGACTCTACCTTCTTTCCTCCTCTATCTCTGCTTGGAATGCTTGTCTTGTTTTATTCTGCATTGCCATAGGCCAACAGAAGCTTCTTTATTAACCAACGGTAATAAAACATATTCACAGCATACAGAGGGGTATTCCTCAGGTGACATTATCACATCTTAATCACTTCGAAAAGGTCTTGCATCTAAATACCACAGGCAAGTGAACTTTCCAAGTTTAATATTTCAAAACTGAGATTAAACTCTAATGCATAACATTTGGGATACACTTTTAATCTCAATCTCTACCATGTCACTGATTAGTATTTTAACATAATTTCTTCTTTGTCTCATATTGCATAAATGGAAAAATAATAGAAATATAGGGTATCTATTTATCATATTATAATCATGCCATATGTATCTAATGTGTCACTTGATCCCAATCATAAAAAATCATATGACATCCATAGCCTTGTTGAACTTGTGTTATTTTGCTTCTCCTTAATTTGGACTAGGACAGAAAATCAAGGGAAGGCAAACCCTAAGAGTCAATAAACTCCCATTAAATACAAAATAGCACCTTAAAAACTCATCTATTTGTTAGTATCTAGGGAGTAGGTAGAGTTTAGTACTATACACATGCAACAACGTGCATGAATGTACACACACACACAATTTTTTGTATAAAGATAAATGTGCATGTATGTTGTATTTACGCATGTAAATGCACAGTACATGTGTACTCCTTATCCACAGCATCAACTCATCACAAACATTCATGAAACCTGTTACATCTGGACTGAACACGAATGGACTTTGTCCTTTCTCATTATCCACACCCACAAAAATACAGTAAATAGCCATTTGCATGGCATTAATGATGTATTGTATATCCTGTTGAGATGATTTAAAGCATAGTAAAGTTTTATATGCTTATATACAAACACTGTGTCACATGTCGCTTCATACAATAGATTTGTGTATCAGATGATTTTGGTAACCTCATTAAGGAAAAAAATCAGCTGATTTTGATAACCTCATTAAGGAAAAAAGGTACTGAAATCAATCTCCTGTGGATACCAAGGTATGACTCGCGACAATTACTATTTATTGCAAATCTAGATGCCTTCTCATTAAAAAAAAANCTCTCTCTCTCTCTCTCTCTCTCTCTCTCTCCCTCTCTCTCTCTCTTTCTCTCTTTCTCTCTCTCTGTTATTTCATTATTTATTTAGTTTTTGATAATGTAATCCATCATTTCTCCCTTCCCTTTCCTGCCTCAAACTCTCCCATATATCTCTCTTAGTTCTCTTTCAAATGTATGGTCTTCTATTTTGCTAACTATGTATATGTATGTATGTATGTATGATGTATGTATGTATGTATGTATGTATGTATATACTCACATACATATACACACATATTTTACACAACTCTATATGTTAATTGTATATGCACATTTCTAAATACTTGATTAGTTTGATTAATGTTACTTACACATATGTTTTCAGTTTTGCGCACTTGGTATTTTATAACCAATTGCTCCACTTTGATGAAGATTATTTTTCCTACTATCAATATTTCTCAGCTGCCTGTAGTTCTTTGTGTAGGGTTGAGGCTTCTTGAGCATTCTCTCACCAATGTTAGCATTTATGCTGATATTGTCCTTATTCAACTCATGTTAGGCAATCATAATGGTAAGACTTTATGGGTGTAGCTTCTGACATTACAAGGAGAGGCACGATCTCACATCAAATTCCTTGTTTCTCTAGCATTCTCTCTCCCTGCCCTGTTTTCTGCAATGAACACTGAGTTTTAGGTGTGGGAGCTATATTGTAGATGTATCCCATTGGGAACAACAATCACATCTCTGCATTTTGACCAGTTGTGTTTTTCAGAAATGGATATCTGTTTCAAAAGGAAGTTTCCTTAATGAGAGATCAGGACTATACTTCTCTTTAGGTATAAGAACAGATAATTTAGAATATTGTTAGGTATTATGCTGTTTAGAAAAGTGGTGATTGTAGGTTCTCTTCCAAGATCTATGACCCACTAGCCCTGGATAGAATTCTAGGTTTCCAGTTTCAGCCATGGTTTCCTTCATGTTGGGTAGGTATTAAGTCTAATTATAAAGCCCTTGGTTACCACCAAGTTATGTGTGTTGCTATTGCACCCTTAGGATTATTGTGCTATGATTGTCAGTATTATGGTTTATAGGCATCACAGCTGGGTAGAATTATTGGTTTCGTCTCTTCTTTGGAAGCTTGTATGGCTCCTTGTAGCATGAATGTTCATGTAGGCAGAGGCTGTTTGTTTGTTTTCAGGCCACCCGGAACCAAAATAATCACACAGAAATTATATTAATTACAACATTGCTTATCCTATAAGCTTAGGCTTCTTATGAACTAACTCTCACATCTTAAATAAAGCCATTTCAATCATTTTGTATATTACCACAAGGCTCGTGATTTACTGGTAAGGTTCTGGGTCATCTGTCTCCTTTGATTACTACATGGTGTCTCTCTGACTCTACCTTCTTTCCTCCTCTATCTCTGCTTGGAATGCTTGTCTTGTTTTATTCTGCATTGCCATAGGCCAACAGAAGCTTCTTTATTAACCAACGGTAATAAAACATATTCACAGCATACAGAGGGGTATTCCTCAGGTGACATTATCACATCTTAATCACTTCGAAAAGGTCTTGCATCTAAATACCACAGGCAAGTGAACTTTCCAAGTTTAATATTTCAAAACTGAGATTAAACTCTAATGCATAACATTTGGGATACACTTTTAATCTCAATCTCTACCATGTCACTGATTAGTATTTTAACATAATTTCTTCTTTGTCTCATATTGCATAAATGGAAAAATAATAGAAATATAGGGTATCTATTTATCATATTATAATCATGCCATATGTATCTAATGTGTCACTTGATCCCAATCATAAAAAATCATATGACATCCATAGCCTTGTTGAACTTGTGTTATTTTGCTTCTCCTTAATTTGGACTAGGACAGAAAATCAAGGGAAGGCAAACCCTAAGAGTCAATAAACTCCCATTAAATACAAAATAGCACCTTAAAAACTCATCTATTTGTTAGTATCTAGGGAGTAGGTAGAGTTTAGTACTATACACATGCAACAACGTGCATGAATGTACACACACACACACAATTTTTTGTATAAAGATAAATGTGCATGTATGTTGTATTTACGCATGTAAATGCACAGTACATGTGTACTCCTTATCCACAGCATCAACTCATCACAAACATTCATGAAACCTGTTACATCTGGACTGAACACGAATGGACTTTGTCCTTTCTCATTATCCACACCCACAAAAATACAGTAAATAGCCATTTGCATGGCATTAATGATGTATTGTATATCCTGTTGAGATGATTTAAAGCATAGTAAAGTTTTATATGCTTATATACAAACACTGTGTCACATGTCGCTTCATACAATAGATTTGTGTATCAGATGATTTTGGTAACCTCATTAAGGAAAAAAATCAGCTGATTTTGATAACCTCATTAAGGAAAAAAGGTACTGAAATCAATCTCCTGTGGATACCAAGGTATGACTCGCGACAATTACTATTTATTGCAAATCTAGATGCCTTCTCATTAAAAAAAAACTTGAGTGAAATAAACGTTAGTTACGTTAATAAAAGCATCATGACTAATCTATGTGCTGTGAGGATACTGACACTCTGTTAGATACTTTCTGTTGTGCCTCATTGGGGTTTTTATTTCAGTTTCTCTGAGTATTAGTGATTGGAAGTAAATTCTCACACATTCATTACCCATCTTCACATCCTTTGTGAAAACATATCCTTTGATCATCAATGTACATTAAAAGCAGATCATATGGAGTTTGTTTGTTTGCTTTGGATTTTTGTACTTAGTTTGTAGGTTTGTTTATCTCTATTGAGTTGTTTGAGTTCTTATGTCAACCCTTTAGCTTATTTATAGTTTAAATGATTTTTATCCATTCATGCAAGCTGTCTCAGATTTTTTCATGACTTCTTGAATTTGGTTTTGAGAGTCAAAACTGGGAAGTCAAGGTTGTTTTGACAGAGTTTCTGTAGAAGAGTGATGAGTAAAATCCAGATGGTTAGGTCAGAGGCCTGTGCTGTTTTTGCTGGTTAAGAAATGGAAACATCATCACTGCCAGCATCTCTCTTCACAGGCTACACATCATTTAAATGAAGAAAGAGAGAGACTCTGAGATAAACCAGACATTATTTTAGTAATGACACGAAAGACACATTATTATATCTAATAGCTCACAAATTCTATGGCTGAGAAGACTAAACTCCAATTGACTGATTCTTCTGATCAGGGACTCACTAATTTGCTATAAAGCTGCCCCACGCCACTGCCTAAGTGGTGTCTACTGAAACTTAGACAGGGTCTGCTTCTGGGTTTTCTTGGTTGTAGTGTTTGTTTTTCTGGTCACTGTAGGGCTGGGCTGTTCATCTTGCAGAAGTTGCCCCTTCCAACAGTTGCTCAAAATATGGCCCATTCATCTCCTTAGAGGCCAATAAAAGTTATAGCATCAGTATTCTCATTTGCTTCTTTGCTCATAATGCTAAACTATTTTCTATCTAACACTATTAACATATAAGAGAAACATGTTGCTCAAGCTATGCTCTCAAGACTTGGCATTCGAAAAGAAACAATGCCTGTAGATCGTATTGATAAGGCTGGATACTGAACTCAGTTGGAATGACTCTTTTTAAACTTATATAATGGAAGAGATTTTTACTCTCTTTTTTTCATATACCCTGAGAGAGCCTTTAACACAATGATGCCCTTTCTGTAGGCTTCTGTCTTTTGAACGCATGCCACAAAGACTCTGCTAATCCAGTTTTGACAGCCCCTCCCCTGGGCTCCTCTTCTGGCTTGGAGGCAACTGGATAGAAAAGTGCTGAGCTGGGAGATCAGCCCAGCTGCTGTTGCAGCCTCAGGTTCTTAATGCTGCAATTTCACCCTAGTGTGTCTCAGCACTTCTTAATTGTCAGCTATAAAGTTCTGCAGATGCTCCAGTCAAATTGGTCCACTTTCCCACAGAATTCATTGGGAGATAGGCTGGTAGGACACCAAGACACATTTTGACTTTTTCCTGTAGCTGTTTGTTTTGAACTGAAAGCAACAGCGCTCTTAGTTTTCCCCGGGGTTCTCCGTATCTCTACTCTTTCTCAAGGACACTACTAACTACAGAGTTTGTAACTGTTCATTGCTCCTCTCTTTGGCTTAACACCAAAAAACCAGTAGCTTATTAAAAGTGGGATTTAAGGATCCAAAATTCCACCGCAGGGCTGAGACTCTTTCGGAAACATTGGCATTGCCAATGATATTGTAAGAATTAAAAAAAAATGGACAGAGTCTGAGTGATGACCCTGGCTTTTTTCCTTTATTCTTCTCTAATACAAATCTTGACTAACCACAGCCTCCCCGTTTTGGCTGACTAGTCTCCCTGCCATCCTCCTCTTCCCAATCCTACCATACCTCTTCTGCCCGAAGATACAGTGCTCCTCTGTTTCCCTTCAGAGAAGAGTAGTCCTCCCAGTGATATCAACTGAACACAACATAAAAAGATGCAGTAAGACTAGGCATAAACCCACATACTGAGGCACACGAGGCAACCCAGTAGTATCTAAAGGGTTCTACAAGCAGGCAAAAGGAGTCAGATATACTCCCACTTTCACTAAAGGTGGGTGGCTCACAAACCTAGGATAAAACCAAACACAACTGACAAAAACATTCAATGAAATGATTCCTAATGACATTTTCCTAGACTCTTAGACTGGTACTTAGTCCCATTGGTCATCAGAGAGACTTTCTTCAGTAGCTGATGGGAACAGATAGAGAGAATCACAGTCAGACATTAGGTAAACCCTGTCTTTTAAGAATAGATTAGAATGGTTATGACTTCTTAGCTAACCCCACACCTAATCAAGTTTGATCAAAGACCAAACTACAAGAGGAAGGTCAGCCTGATTTTCAAGGATTTCTATGCTACTATATTTTCGATAATACTCATTTACGTTTCTTAGCAATCTACAAAAGAAACTAGACTTGAAGTTACCGGATGTTCTTTTAGACAAATATTGGTGGACATAATGAGGCTTGTAGGTTACCGAAAGTCCACAGTTTATATGTCTCTTCCACTTCTTTGTTGTTTCTTCTGGAGGCTTTGAGATATTAGGTTCCAGTCTTATATTTCATAAATTCAGATTTTTTTCCTTAAGAGCCATAGGCATTATTACTGCTTCTTCCCAGCCTGGGAGACCCAAGGACAGTATGTTCAAGATGTGTTGCTTATCAGGTGAGGATGTCTGCTCAGAACCTGATGTGGGCCTCCCTGTTGAGTTGCTGAGTTCAGGATGAGAAGATGATGCCTGTTTGCCTGCCTGTGACCACTTAAGAAAACAGTGGGTTGCATAGAATATTTTCAGTAAGGTTACATTTCTTTAAAATGGTTATATGGCATCCTAGCAGCATATTTAGGGATTAAAGTCCCACTTTTAAGGAAATGTTAGGTTGCTCAGTTTTGTATTTATTTATTTATTTATTTATTTTTTAGGTAAAGGATCTCCATGCCTTCTTTCCTATATTATCCATCAATTTGTTTATTCAGGTTTAGTTTTGTGATTTTGTTTTTGTTTTGTTTTGTTTTTGTGAGTGAAATATGCTAGACACAAAACTTCTTTGCTTCTCTCTCACAATTAAAAATCAATTAATAAATTGTTTAATTAGTCAAAGTGTGTATGTATGTTGTAAGTACAGGTGCCTGCTTGTTATAACTTGTATTTTCAGGGAACAACTTTCAATATCCTCCTTTTTCATTGTTTTATGCATTTCAGAGATTGAACTAGGATTCTTAGTCTTGTATTCAAGTGCCTGTACCTGCTGGGCCATCTTACTGACCATAGTCTTTGCTTCCCTTATCTGCAAACTCCTCTTGGCTCTCTTCCTCTTGATGTGTGCTGCTTCTGTTTCCTTTACAGGTTTTCTTTTACACACTTCTCTGAGGAGCTTGGTTTATGCCATACTAATCATATCACTTTATCAGGAGATTAACACGTGTACAGTACCCGAGACTAGCTGAGAACAGAGACTTAGTTAGGGTCTGCTGAAAACATCTGGAAACAACTCCATTATACATAAAATAAGGTTAACAATGGCATTGTCCTCAGCAAAAAAGCATTGAGGATCAAGAATCAGTTAATATTTATATTATAATAATAATGGTGATGATGGCAATAAGAGTATTTAATGTAGATGCTAAATTTAAACAGAAATCATACTAAATAGAATTTTAGTTTTCCAAAGTCACATAGTCATTTTTTAAATTGCATTTATTTATTTGCTACATATTGGTTTTTAATGGGGGGTGGGTTCAGTGCATGATAATACACCCATGTGTAGGTCAGATAACAGCTTACAGGAGTCAGTTTTCTCCTTTTATCATCTGAGTCCTAGGGTTTCAACTCATTTCATCAGGCTTGGGGGCACTCACCTTTTCCCACTGAGCCATGCTATCAACCCACAGTCTTCAATTTTTTAAGAGATCGTGTTTATTAAGTTATAAATGACATAAGTAAAATACTCACATATGAAATTAAAGCATAAGCTTGCAAAAGCAATTACTTTTATTGGATGCCCTATTTCTGGGACTGCTAAGAGCTTACTACTCAGCACTAGAACCAACGCATCAAGAAAGACAGCCCTGTAGCTGAGGAACCTGAGACCAAAAGAGGTTAAATGGTTTGTCCAGATTTGCATAATTACAAGTGATGAACTAAGCTCAGTATGTTCCGCCTTTTGGGTTGTATCTCTGCTTTTTTAGTTGTTATGACGATGTGCTTCTGTAACCTGCAAGGTCACATTCATTCTTAATGTTCATTGATGTCTTTCTCTAGGACAGTGGCTCTCAACCTTTCTGAAACTACAACTGTTTAATACAATTCCTCATGTTGTGGTGACTTCCAACCATAAAATTAATTTTATTGCTACTTCATAACTGTAATTTTGCTACTATTATAAATCATAATATAAATATCTATGTTGTCTGCTGGTCTTAGTTGACCCTTGTGAAGGGTCATTTGATCCCAAAGAAGTTTTGATCAAAAAGGTGAGAAGTGCTTTTGTAAGCCAATGTATTTTAATATTTTACTTTAAAAAACAAACCCACCTAAATTTGTCTATTTAGAAATTTTTTTTCTCCAAATTTTTCTCTCAGGGGTCTCCTGAGCACAAGACTATCCATTATTCTCATGTTTATCTATTTTGTAAACAGAATTCTTGAAGAAATTGTGCTCTTTTCTTCATCCTCCATTACCAAATATGACATTTACTGAATTTTGAAAACTAAATATTGTTTTGTGTTCGGGCAGGTATTATGCTGTATCATGTTTTGCTTCTTTCATTATGCATTCACATCAGAGTTTTGTTGACAACAGATTTGAAAGTAGGACAATTAGAAGATAGAACAATTTGTCAAAATTTTTGTTTGAGTATTCAATCTGCTTTCCACTTCTCTGAAATATAGACGGCACAAAGAAAATTGTTTGGTTTCTCATTTTCATTTCAGCATTTTGTACACCAAGAACACTGGGGATCCCACTGCTTTTACTCACTTATGTATATGGAGACAATTATCTCATCTGAGTACATAACCCACTAACTAGTCACATTCTAGATATAGGTAATTCATCACACAATTTCTAGGAGATCAGGGGACGGGCAAGCATGTCAATCAAGTGTTTGGAGTATGATGTTTCTCTATTCATTACTGAATTTTAAATTTGAGTAAGCTATTTAAAATCCCAACTTTCAAACTATTTCCAAGAAGAACTAACATGAACAAAGAGTTAATTTTTCCTAAGAAAAAGAGTTATACTTTCAGTGAATTATTGATATCTTATGGCATTATTTTTTTAATAATTTCAATCTTTCCATTCTTCCCTCTGTCTCTGGCCTTATATCACTGACATCTGGAGTAGTTAATTTTTAAGCTGTGTCTATCCAGCAATTATTTTTCTTCCTGCTGGTTGGCTTTTATGAGCTGAAAACTTTTTAAAGGAAATTCACAATTGAATTAATGCACTAATATCTCAGAAAGCATGTTTTCCTGATCTATGCATCCACAGATCAGAATTTTAGAGTGTAACTTCACTTTGCATTTCAAAGGTACTATTTCTTCAGGCAAAGAGTTATTTCGGTGAATAGAAAGAGTCACATAACCTTTCTCTGTCATTCTTCAGGTGATAGGGTCACCATGTTTCTTCTTATCTCTTTACCAGATCTTATGAACCAGTCCAGTAACATTGGAGGATATTGGCTGTGTTTCTTCTTCTTTCTTGTATTTTACATATTAATTTTACTAAATATTCAGAGCTTTGTTAACTAATTTTAAAACAGTAATTTTGTGTTTATTTTTAATCATTTTATATTTCTTTTTTCTTTTTTTAATTGTTTTTATTTTCTCCACTCCCTTTCCTTCCTCCTATCTCACCTTCTACCCTCTCCCTTCATCCCCACACTCCCAATTAACACAGGAGATCTTATTTTTTCTAATTCCCTTGTTGATTAGATCCAAGTATGTCTCTCTTGGGGTCCTCTTTGTTGTCTAGATTCTCTGGGATTAGGAATTATAAGATCGTTCTTCTTTGATTTATGTCTAAAAGCCACTTATGAGTGAGTACATATATTTGTCTTTCTGGGTCTGGGTTACCTCACATAATATGATGTTTTCTAGATCCATCCACATTTTTATCCCAAGTTTTTAAAAGGGATATTATCTAGCTATAAATAGGACACTAAAGTTTTCAGCAGTTTATTCCGAAAAGGAAATGTATGATAGTATTGAAAAAAACCCTGAGAATGAGAAAGGATGGGAATAGAGACAGGTATAATGAGGAAGAAAAGAGGAAAAGCAAGAAAGGATGAAGGAAAATTGGGAGTCAAGGAGACATCGTGGAATATGTCTGGCTCCTGGGAGAAAGAGACAGCATTTGTTCCTTTTCCAGTGGCAATGCATTGAGTAGCCAACTGGATCCATGACATGTGACAACACAATCGTTAGAATGTGATAGATTGAGGCTTTCAAGATTGATGTTCTGTGATAGTTTAGATTCATTAAAATTATTTCTAATTACAAGTAAATTTAATGGAAAAGAAAATTCAGAATTCAAAGAGAGAACTAGGGTTCAAACTTAATTGAGGAATTTCTATGTTGATAAATTTTTAGATATATTTTCCTCCATAAATTGTAACCCTCCATAGCTGATATTACCTTGAGTTGATACTTGAGAAGATGGAAGTCCTGAATAAATACTTCACAAATTTTTTTTAAAAAAGGCTTTAAATTTTGATATAATTCAATAGCCTTTTTATGCAAATACATAATAAAATCTTTAGATTTCAATATATATAATATTTTATCATTGTATATACCATTTATCTTTTCTTAAAACTCTTTATTATCCACTAGTTATTTATTTGAAGCATATTGCAGATTTACTATTGCTGAGTTCTAAATTATGTCTGAGAGGTAAATAAAGTCCTTCTGCTCCTAGACACTTAGCATATGGTAGTATTTTTCAGGTACCCATGACAGCTCGTCTTAGGAGATAAAAGTGACAGAACCACTCACAAGGGGAACTTTAGGAATCACGTTCTGTTCTTCAGCTCTGAGAGGTTTCCATAGACAGCATAGACTTACTTTCTCCTTCTCCAGTTGAGGTCTGCTGGATTTGCCATTACTTGGAGCCTGATTGTGAGACATTTTCTTCCACCATGATTCCTAAGCCA
>LOEQ01008357.1:0-20954 GCA_001685075.1 Bramus lutescens
TTCCCAGTAAGCCACCACCTCGTGGTGCTACACAGATTATTAGAAATGGGTTAAACAAGATGTGAGAATTAGCCAATAAGAGGCTAGAACTAATGGGCCAGGCAGTGCTTAAATGAATAGTTTCCGTGTAATTATTTCAGGTGTAAAGTTGGTGGGAAGTGACCTGCCGCTCTCCTTCTACAATTCCCTTCAGTAGGGACTTAGTTATAATTTATTAGATATGAGGTAATATTTGATGTGAGACTTCTGGGAAAGAAGTCATATAGAATAGTCTACTTTGTTTAGTTAATTAGCTACTACTTCTAAAATAGTAGTAATTTATAAAGCAAATACTAAGGATGACAGAATGAAATGACAGAAAGAACACTGGTCTTTGGTATTGATAAATATGCTTTTCTCTCATATATAAGGGAACAACATACTCTAAAATTTACCTGAAATTTATGTTATTAGTTGTTAAGGAATTATAGTTTTGAAAACACCTTAATATTAGTGCCATGGTAGCCAAACATAAACTATATAGTACTCACAACATGATTTAGATATAAAGGTATCCAGAATAGACTAGAAAGGGAATAGAGATAAGCTGGAAAAATTATTAAAAACCAAGGTATAGAAGCTGTTATATAAATTTGTTAGACTGTATTCTGAATGTGAATATTGTAAATCCTTGCCAGGATATTAGAAAGGAATTTCTACATCAGAAAATCTGTAATAATAACCTAAGTATCTAATCCCCAAGGCCATAAATATTCACAAAATTTAGGGCAATAATGAGACTAAACATAATATTTAGGAGATACTTGCAATGTTCTTTTTCTATAGAGTAGTAAAGTGCAGAGTCAACATAGTGACTATAATAAATCAGTTAGTAACAAGCCATTTACAACACTGGCTGTTTAAGGCTATCCTGAGTTTACAAAGAATAATATTATAGCTTATTTATATTCTTTAATAAGGCCATAATAACCAAATAGAATCAGGACATCAGTACTTGTTTTGTGTTAAGCACTCTTTTAAAAATTTCACCAACTCATTTAATATCTGTTCTTTCTAGAACATGATTATCCATACCTTCCCATATTTCAGATAAGCAAACAGGTACCAAAAGACTGAATTGTATTTTTCTGTTGCAGTCAATGAGGTACAACTGTCAGATTAAACTAACATATTCATAACCAAGATATTATTTCTTTATCTCTGCATTGGATTTTAAGGCTGATTTGTATGGCATTTGTGTTGCATATGAGAATCATTAACCAAGTTGTCTTGTTAAAATTATCTTTTAGGTTTAGCCAGGGGATGAGACCAGTAGTAGTTCAGATGCTGGGCACCATGGATTTATCTGAACTATAGGATTCCCTATATTGAATTGAGAGGGAGTTGGATTCCCTGTAATGGAAATGACCCAACAGAGATGGCAGGATATAAGATGACATGTCCAAAGTTAATAAGAGATTAATGCAAAAGCATTTTGTTGACAGATAACATTATAGGGCAAACAGTCGTTTCTGGGCTTTCCTTTCCCTTCCATTGACCTATGCATCATCTATTTCTCCATACCTATACTGACTTGATAACTATAGTTTCTATTTTTATAAAGCTGGATAGTGGAGCCTTCTTCCTCAGAATTGTTTTGACAAATCCAGGTCTTCTGCTTTCTCATCTAAATCATAGAATTAATTTTGGTGATCTAAAATATGGACCATTGTTATTTTTAATGACATTACACTTTCTGCATATAGCAAGTTGGGCAGAATTGTCACCTCAACAACAATGAATCTTTTAAACCACATGGAATAAAATGAAACCGCCATCATAAAGATGGTAAAACATAGCTAAAGAAATCCTCATGCACCAATCATGGAACAAAAATAGGATGACTAGTTAGAAGATAGAGTAGTAGTTTGTCTCTAAGTTGAATATACAGTTGCACATGATCTACCAAAACATTTCTAGCTACTCTTCATAATAAAAGCGCACTTGGATCAAAGTTTGCAGATAAATAAATGGAATAATCAGTCTCATATGGCAGATATTAATTACTGAAAATTCCTACAAATAAAATAATGATGCCAGATGCTTCCACTTATATGCTCTGCCATTTATCTTGTAAGAAACTGCCCTAGTGTTAAAATTGTCTTCTGGATGATGGAAAAATGGCTATTTTCAATGAGGTCATTTTAATATTGCTTATAAAGTACAACTCACTCCCTAACTGACTAGAACAGACTTCACAGAGGAAAGTGGGGGTGCTTTACTACTGTCATTCCAAATTCCATGGCCTGTTTTAACTTGGACAATACAGAAGGAAATTAGACATTGTGTATCTTGCAGAAAGGAATAAAATTGTCATTATTTTCTTACAAAACTGTTATAGTATATACTTGGGAAATTAATGAAAATAAGAAATATCATAAGTAAATGAAACATTCTCTGTAAAATTTAATCCGAATAACGAATAATGTCATTCACATTAGAATTATACAGTAGAACATCAAATACCAGGTATAAATGAAAAATGAACCAATACTCATGTTAAGAAAAATTGAAAATAAAGAAGCTAAATAGACTCTTTTTTAGGTTTCCTGTTTTGGAAAAGACAGTATGGTTCCATAAATATTTAGGGTATGTCTGTGTGCTCTACCATGTTTTAGTCTTATGACTTTAATAAGAAATGATAAAACATAAATTCATACACACAGCTTTGTATTGGTCTTCATATTACTTGACTTGATTTAGCCGTCAAAAGTCTTCCTGAAGGGAGAAATGAAATGGAAATTCATGTTGGTTGTGCTGTGAAGCCATGTTTGTTTAATCTCTCATCTCAATGTAATAACAGCGAGTGATGCTGTACAAGACTAAAAGTCCTACAGTGAATTGTCACATCCTCAAATTAATATTAATTCTGTCTCATTGCAAATGTGCACTTTAAGACATCAGCTTTGTATTAATACCAGTGAGAGAGTTTGGTCTTGGCAACAACCTCGTCTCATTTTAACATTGTCCAAAGGATGTTGATATTCTCTCTCCTGAGTAATTGGAACTTTCATCAGCTAAATAAAAGCAATCTACAGAATATTTATCTCTCAGTTGCTTCATTAAAAAAGACCTCCCAAGAGGTTAGGAAGAATTATTTTCTCACAATCACAGTGAGATTTAATGACATTTTAAATAAACAATGGTACGCTGTTCACATATAATAAACTCTTACCATTTTCATAGTTTCTGGATTGGATATATAAAGATGAATTAAATCAGTGATGAGAATCGTGAGGTATAATTATTCTATTACAATTTCTGACACTATTTATGGGAGGAAAGGTTAGTGACTGCTGCTGGCACTCTGGTAGCAGAAAGTTAATGATTCTCTTGTCTTTTAGTAGAGTTAGAGTGTGGTTCATGTGCAAAAAAATACCCCAAGGCTGTGCTTTAAAGGCTTGGCTCATTTATCTCTCACCAGTTAGGTAAATGAGATGCAGAAGTGGTGCCTAGTTACTAGATAACTTTTATACACTACTCAAAGTCTTAAAGGGCCCCCAAATGCTTTCTCTTGTTAATGAAATTTCACTCATATAATCTGTCCCTAATTCTTGGAAGACTCATTTTGTAATGTCCTCAGGCATATTAGATTCCATATTTCAAAGTTTTTATTGGTTACTTCCTTTTTCTAACTGTACATTTATGCATTTGTATGGGGAAAAGGTCAAAAGATAAGTTCAATGGTTGTGAAAATGTTAATATTAGAAGTAGGTAAGTAAAATTAAATGAATTTCTTAATCTGTCAGTTGAAAACTCTGAAAGTATATAAAAAGATAATCTCAAAGAACACTTTATCAAGTAAATATGCTTATTTTAGTCAAGATAATATGAGAGTATGTGCTTGTTCAGCATAAATATAGAAAGATACAACTATTAAGATGTTTACACAATTACATAACATCTAATTAATATCTATGTAACATAACTAGTCAGATATATTAGCAAACTTGGCAATTGTTAAGAATAGGCTCTTCCTTCATCATCAGTAGTTTGTAAACACAGGAAATCAAGTTGAGGACTTTGATTATTGGTTCAAAGAATGGACTGGACAGGGACATGATACTCCAAATTTTCTGAAAGATCACAAGATTTCTATGGAGCCAGATGCCGTCTGTAAAGTAGAGATATATCATCATTCTATCCATTAGTTAGTTTAGATATAATTTGATATCAGTTGATAGAATTTGTACAGCACCCTGGATATCACCTTCAGAGATTCATATATTGGTTGTGGTGGTGCCTATCCATAATTCAGTATATGGGGGATTGAGGAAGACAAATCATAAGTTCAAGGTTCTTCTTTGTTATATAGACAGTTGAAGAACCACCTGGGTTACAAGAGACTCGGTCTTAAGTAACCAAGTAAATGAATGAGTTGTTCACCTCAATGTGTCAGCCAGTCCCCTGGCCACCCTAATGTCATTCAGACAACTACCTTACTCAGAAACTAAGAAACATTAAAAGCCTTCTTGAAGAAAAAGTATAAGGTTGACACAAATGTTATAAGACCACAGTCTATACTCACCAGTGGAGAGAGTACTGTGCACAGTTTTCTCTCTATTCTGTCTTGTTTTTCCCTCACTCTGTGAGTATATTCTTTCTAATATTGGTCCCTTTGGATTACACTATTATATTTCAAAATGTCATTATTTTTTTCTGCTGTGTAGTATGCTTTTTCCATTTTATAATTTTTGCTTCTTTGTCAAAAGTCATGTGTTTATAGGTGTGTGGATTTGGAAAACAGAAGCCTACAGAATGGGAAAAGATCTTCATTAACCCCACATCAGACAGAGGGCTGAGCTCAAAAATATACAAAGAACTCAAGAAATTGGTTAACAAAAGAACAAATAATCCAATAAAAAATGGAATACAGACCTAAACAGAGAACTCTCAACAGAGAAATCTAAAGTGGCCAAAAGACACTTAAGTAAATGCTGAACATCCTTCGCCATCAGAGAAATGCAAATCAAAGCAACTTTGAGATTCCATCTTACACCAATCAGAAAGGCCAAGATCAAAAACACTGAAGACAACTTATGCCGGAGTGGATGTGGGGTAAAGGGAACACTCCTCGATTGCTGGTGGGAGGGCAAACTGGTACAACCGCTTTGGATTTCAGTATGGCGATTTCTCAGAAAATTAGGAAACAACCTACCTGAAGACCCAGCAATACTACTTTTGGGTTTATACCCAAGGTATGCTCAATCATTCCTCTGTCTTTAAACTCAAAAGGTGGAATTTGCTATCCCAGATTTCCTGGATTTGGGCTTTCAAATTTTCTTGGATGTCCATTTTGTTTACATTAAACAAAGGACCTTTCATGATATTCAGTGTGAATTGATAAGAAAGAATTAGAAGATCTGGGCTTGGTGGTTCCTGTCTGTAATCTTATTACTGGAAAGGCTGAGGTAGGAGGCTTTTCAGGAGTTTGAATCAACCCTGGAAAACAGCAAGCTCCAGACCAATCTAGACTAGAGTGAGACCCTGCTTAATGTACAAACAAAGAAAGTAAGGTTTTGCTAAGCAAAATCTTCCCACCATTATAATCAAAAAGCCAAAATGTGTGCAATTTCCAACTTGCTGGATGAGATTGTTTCCATTTGAGAAAATAAATTCTTAAATATAATAAAAAATCAAAGTTCAGACAACCAAACAGGTGGAACATCTTTAAGACAGCAACTTTAAGTCTTTAAAGAAAGAAATTTAAGAAGCTAACAGAAAATGGAAAGATCTCCCATGCTCTTGGATAGGTAGGATCAACACAGTAAAAATGGCAATCTTACCAAAAATGATCTACAGATTCAATGAAATTCCCAACAAAATCCATTCACACTGAACCTCATAGATGAGAAAGAGGCAAGTAGGCTTGAATGCATGGGCACAGGAACCCAGTTCCTGAATGTAACACCAGCAACACAGATATTGAGATTGATAATTAATAAATGTGACCTCCTGAAAGTGAGAAGTTTCTGTAAGGCAAACATATAGTCAACAAGACAAAACAGCAACCTATAGAATGAGAAAAAAAATCTTTACCAGCCCCACATAGGACAAAAGGCTGATCTTCAAAATATACAAAGAACTCGAAAAACTAGATAACAAAATATCAAATAATCCTATTTAAAAATAGCATGTGGATCAAAACAGAGAATTCTCAACAAAGGAATCTCAAATGGTTGAAAGGAACTTAAGGAATTGTTCAACATCCTTAGCCACAAGGAAAATGCTAATCTAAATAACTCTGAGATACCACCTTACACCTGTCAGAATGGCTAAGATCAAAAACACAGATGACATCTTATGCTGGAGAGGATGTGGAGTAAGGGGAACACTCCTCCACTGCTGGTGAGAGAGCAGCTTGTACTTTGGAAATCAATATGGTGGTTTCTCAGAATACTGGGAATCAGTCTACCTCAAGACCCAAGGTTGGATACTCAAGGATGCAAACCCATACCACAAGGACGTGTGCTCAATTATCTTCATAGCAGCATTATTCATAATTTCTAGATCCTGGAAAGAACATAGATGTCCTGTAATTGAAGAATGGATAAAGAAAATGCAGTACATTTACACAATGGAGGACTACTCAGAGGTAAAAAACAATGATGTCTTGAAATTTGCAGGCGAATGGATGAAACTAGAAAAAAGACATCCTGAATGTGGTAACGCAGACACAGAAAAACAAACACGGTATGTATTCACTCATAAGTGGCTATTGGACATAAAGCAATGAATAACCAGCCTATAGTACACAACCCCGGAAAAGACGGGAAACAAGGGGAACCCTAAGAGATACATACATGGATCCGCTTAGGAAGGGGAAGTAGACAAGTTCTTTTTAGCAACGTGGCAGTGTGGAGGCACAGGGGAGGGAAGCAGGGGAGTGGGGAGAGGAGAAGGGGAGGGGGAAAAGAACATGAGGGATTGGGAAGACAGAGTTGGGTGAAGGACAGAGAGGGAGAGCAAGGAAAGAGATACTTTGGAAGTGGGAGCCATTATGGGGCTAGCGAGAAGCCATGCACTAGGAAAATTCCCAGGAATCCACAAAGATTATAGCTAAGAATCTAAGAAATAGTGGGGAGAGTACCTAAAATGTCCTTCCACTGTAATCAGATTGATGACTACTTTATTTGTCATCATAGAACCTTCAGCCAGTATCTGATGGAAACAGAAGCAGAGATCCATAGCTAAGAACGGGGCCTAACTCCTGGAGTTCAGCCGTAGAGATGGAGGAAAAATATTACATGTAAAGGGGCCAAGACAATGATGGGAAAAACCACAGATACAGCTGACCCTAGCTAATGGGATTGACAGCTAGGGAACCTGTATAAGACTGAACTATGCCCTCTGAATGTGGGTGACAATTGTGTGGCAAGAGAAGTGTGTGGGGCCAGTAGCGGTAGAATCATTATTTATACCAAGTGTATGAACTGGCTCTTTGGAGCCCATTCCCTATGAAGGGATATCTTGCTTATCCTAGGTATAGGGAAGAGAGCCTTGATTCTGCCTCTACTGATGTGACAGACTTTGTGAGTCCCCTTGGAAGACCTCATCCTCTTTAAGGAGTGGATGGGGGATGGGGTGAGGAGAAGATGAGGGGAGGAGGAGGACAGACAGGAGAGCGAGGACAATGGGATTCGTATGTAAAGTAAGATTGTTTTAAAAATAAGATAAAAAAATAAAAATTCAGAAAAATCATTCCTCTTAACTTTTAAATAACAAAAACAAAACAAACAAAAACTTAAGAGTGATGTTTCTATAAGCATCTAGATTTTTGACAACGTAATCTAGTGAGAAAATTAATGGCAGTATTTTACAAACATACAAGAAAATCAATTCAGGCATAGATATGTGTAATGTTATACGTAAATTTACAGCAATTTTCATGAATCATTAATTTAATAAAATTTGCTATTGCATTAAGGAATATAAAGAATAAAATGTATTATATTTGATTTTGTAGTCATTCCCATATCTTAGTATATGTGAAAAATAAAAAAATAATGTATTTCAACTACTAGTAAACATAGTACAGTCAAACTGTTATGGTAGTTTCCGATTTCAGAATAAAAATGTCACAATGTGAAATGCTTAAGTTTATTGCAATGTTTTAAAATCCTTCAGGCTTCATTATATAGCTATTAAAAATCAATTTTTGTTCATATTACTTTGACCATATCACCTTAGGCCTTCCAAGGCTGTTACCTGCCAAGAAACAAATTAAGCATTTATTTGAGGGTCACTAAGGCATCATATGGGAGTAATCAGTTAGTATATATTCTTGTCATTAGTTCATTTATTACCCTGTCTCTTACAAACTTTATAGAATCATGGATTTTTAATAAGTCTTGTACTACGTGGCCTCAAGTTCAGCAGTATTCATGGCATTTGTATCAGCACTTATCTAATTGGGACAGCTTGCTGTTTCCAAAATGCTGTGTTCTCCTTAAAAGCGTCTAAAGTATTTAGAAAGATGCTGTGAAATTGGGAAGTTAACGCACAATATAAATTATTGATCATATGGACTCTTTGTCTTTTCTGTGACTTAATTACTTCTCTTGAGTTCTTTATTCTTTTCTAATTTTCTGCATCAGGACAACTGTGTGCTTCTGTGGTTGAAATACAATGAAAACTGCACACTCTTGTGAGTTTGTGCCACGCTACTTCTACAGGTAACCCTCATGCCATCTAAACTATACCTTCCCAACCTCATCCCTTGCTACTAAAGCCATATGGGTGTTGAGCACTTGTTTTCTCAGGACATGGGCTAAGTAGTGGGAGAGTATTAGTCATTTGTGATCATCCTAAACTACCTGTCAAGTTCTAGGCCAATTTGCCACATTTATAACTCAAGAAACACCAGGCATTCAGGATCAGCTCAGAGGTTAAGAACATATACTGCACCTGCAGAGGAACTGTTGGGACCAATTGAGTCCTGGCCTTCAACTGTTCTTCCCTGTCTAGAACCTTCTAATTGAAGTTACTAAAAGCTGTACCTTACCTGGAGGATCAGAGAATGGGATTTTCACCTGTTTGCCATTGACGGCTGTGTATTTAAGCCTCCATGGTGCTATTAAAGAAAGGCTTTTTGGTACCAGTGATGAGAGGTCCGTGTGTCGGTCTGTCTCTGCATGTGTATACTCAACCTCCAGCCCCTTGCCCTTAGCTCGCCAACTGGATACTAGTGCATTGAGCGCAGACGAGGGGCGCGGTGCGCGACAAGAAACCAAGTTCAGTTCCTAGAACCCACTCCAGTTGGCTCACTCCTGCTTATAACTCCACTCCAGGGTATCTGACACCCTCTTCTGAACTTCGTAGACACCTGCACCTACATGTGTATATATACCTGCATGATGTACACACTTACACACACGCGTGTGTGTATGTATAATCAAAATAAATTAAAAATTAATCATTAAAAAGAGAGAAAGTTCCCATCTCCAAAACAGTAAAAATTAAAATTAAAATTAAAATAATAGACTCATGACAGTTTTGTGGGGAAGCATTCAAGATTCCTGTGGGATAGACACTGAATTTACGACAGAATAGTAACCATACAACATGCTCTGAATGTGCTTTATGAAAAGGAATCTCATTAATGTTGCTGTCCCAGAAGTGACTGATATTATGTAAGTAATTTTTATATCAGGATTATCTTATTATATGATAGTCAGGTATCTTTCATATAGCTATAAACAAATGAGATAAAACTGTTTTTGCAGTCTCATTTTCTAAGGCATTAGCAATGCTCTTTGATAAATAGTGTCATTTTATATAAATATTGTAATGCATAAAATGATGTATTAAAGACTTCCTCCAAATTTCTTGTAAAATAGGCCTAACAATAATGTAAAAGGAAGCTAAGCATAACTAGAATAATTGATTAATCATCAACATTCTGTGTCTTACAGAACAAGGAAACTGCTGCTGTACTCTGTACTTTTGAACATCTCATGCAGCATAGATTATGCCTTAAAGTTTGCTCACAAAACAAGCATCTCATTTTAAAGTAGAAAACTGAACATAACCTGTATTCCAGATTTCAATCAAATATATATTTGATTGTTACGGTTGTCCACTTCCAATAGCTCTAATAGTTGTTTTGCTGCATTTCCTTCCCTATCGGATTCCAATTGGCAAGCCATGAAAACTGCTTTGGGCGATAATGTTTAGAATTAAATCATACATTTTATTGTAGGAGACTTTGGAAGCACCATGCCAACTAGCATGTTTCAATTTCTCTCTGTGTGCCTCAGTGACCAGAAATATTCTGGGAAATGGCTTCATTGTTATCTTTGGTCTCAGCAGGGAATAGGTCAGAGTAGACCCCTCCTTGGTCTACAAAGTAATATATAACATTGATACATGATTTATCTTTATTGTTTATATCATTAAGTTCTTTGTTTGGTGTTTTAACCTAAATTTTAACTGCTGCAAAAATTAATGTTTACATTGGATAAATATTTATATATGTGATATTTGTTTAATTGTATAGATTCTGGTTGATAGGTGCTGAGTACATGTAGACTCAATGTTTGAAACATAAGTAAATGATACAAAGTGGTGAAAGTTGGAAAAAGTTGTAGCACTGGTTCCTTGGAAGGCAGGTCATTCAGTAATGGTCTTATACCATGCTTGAACAAGTCTGACCTTGCAGTGTCTTAAATGTTGCTGACTGTATTTGGCAGTGTACTAAAGAAAGGAATGAGATTTAAAAAAAAATGACCAGTTTATAATTATCAATTCGAAATTTGAGCACTGAAAGCTGTCTGACATTCAACCTTGCTGCACAGATCAACTTAATGTAATGACTACAGCATTAGAAGTTAACAAAATTAAATGGATTGAAGAAAGTGATGATTACCATGTCAATCTAACTAGAAAAAATGACTCAGAAAAGGAATTCAAGGGTAGTTTCCCACTGGATTTGCATTCTATTGCTACTTCTATTGCAAAAAATTATTAAATTTGTGGTTTAAATGATAGATATTAATTTAAAAAAATTGTGGTGGGTGGTAGAAAATGGATCAAACTAAAATCAAGGTATTAGGACTTTTCCTTTGAAGATTCTTTCTAATTATCTAATCTTGAGTTTATCAGCCTTTAAAAACTGCCCAAGTTTCTTGTATTAGAACTCATTTCCTTCTTCAGGGCCAACTATGTGTCAGCTGGGTGGTAATCATAAGATCCTGGTTTGTTTTGTATCTTCTCATTTTCTCCTTACTGTCTTTCTTATATTCTTTTTTGAACATATATATGCCTGTTGTTACTTAGAGTACACCTGCATTGTTCTGGTAAAATTTCTGTCACAATCTGGCACTCAGACACATCTTCAAAGTTCACTTTCTATGTATAAGTAGTATCATGCTTTGTTCAGGCAATTAGCATGTAGATATCTGTCATTATTATGCTTATCACAATTTATTCTCCTTTATCTGATTATCTCTGAATACTTCAAATTCAAAATCCACTCACCACATTCCAATATTTTCAAAAGTCTCAGATTGTTATGAAATCAAGTCAATGTCCAAAACATCTCATGAAAATTATATCAGCCTAGATACTGGACCTCTCAAACTAATTTATCTAACACAGAAATAATTGTAAACAAATTTGTTTTTGTTTCTTATGGAACAAGTCATATTCTCCTAAAAAGTAATGGTAAAATGGAATTAAAGAAATGTATGGAGGATTAAAACTTTTGAGAGAAGATGATAAAAGAGAAAAATGAGTAGTTAATTGGTACAGGAGAATTATCTGTATTCTGTCAATCATGTATTTTAATTAAACGCTGATAGGCCAGGCAGGAAGTATAGGCAGTTCAACCAGACAGGAAGGAGAGGCAGGGTGATGAGAAAGGAGAATGCTGGAAAGGAGGAAGCCCACTGGAGAGGCAACATTTGACCTGCCTAGCTGAAAAAGGTTCTGAGCCACATGGCTAACACAGATCCGAATAATGGGTTAATATAAGCTTCAAGGGCTAATAAGTAGCCTGACCTAATGGGCCAATCAGCTTTATAACTTATGGAGATCTCTATGGGATTTTCTTTGGGACATGCCGGCTGTGGGGGACTGGGCGTGACAGAAACCCCAACAAGCCAGCCCTTCATGTTACAGTTAATCCTGAACAATTTCAAAAATCCTACCAGGAAAGCCCCATTTAGGCAAAGTTCTTGGCAGTGAATCTGCTCTTATTGTCTTAATCCTTTTCTAACAGTACAAATTTCTTCGTATTAAATTTCATAGTTGTATCATTTAAAATTTATAAATTTAAATAATAAAATAAAGATCATTAACAAAGGAGAAAATAATTATTAATTACATTCATGAATTTTTAATGGAAAATTTAAATTCTAGATATTGATCTGCCACTCAGTAAATTATATCTAATAGTTTCTACATTCAAGTCTTATGTGAATTTATCAAAGACTATCATTTTTGCAATTTGACTTCATTTTCATGGATGGGGCACTTTGCTATCTTCAGTCCATATTGATCTAACAACAGGTTTTATTATTTCATTTGTTCTTTATTGTTCTCTCATGTATATACCGTGGCCAGTTTACCCTCCTTCCTGTCCTCCTCGGCCCTCTTCTGCACTCTTCTTTCCCCTAGATCCGCTACTCCTCCACTTCCCGTTTGAAAATGAGTGGGTGCCTAGGGATAGCGACCAAACTTAGCATATCAAGTTAACACACGGCTAGGCACATTTCTTCATTTTAAGACCGGATGAGGCAACCCAGTCAGAGGAAAAGGATCCCAAAAGCAAGCAAAAGAGTCAAAGACAACCCCCACTCCCACTATTAGGAGTCCCACAAGACTACCAAATTACACAACCATAACATGTATGAAGAGGACCTACCTAAGAACAAAACAGGTTCCCTGATTGTTGCTCCAGTCTCTATGATCCCCTATGAGCCTGGCTTACTTGATGCTGTGGGCATTGTTCTCCTGGTATCGTCGATCACTCTGATTGCACAATATTTTCTCACCCACTTCCGCAGTATTACTGACTCTTTTTAATGCGTGGGTGTGAGTCTTGCATCTGCCTTAGTCAGTTGCTGGCTGAAGCCTCTCTGATGATTATGCTAGGCTCCGATCTACCACTTGTAAAAAATATCTTTAGGAATCACTTTGTTGGCATCTTAAAAATTAATTAATTAGTTAATTAATTATTTTTATTCAGTCGTGTTTGGTTCTTTTCTAGGTCTCTAGGTTGTACAGTTTCTGGTTCCTAGCCCTCTAGGCAGTGTCATAAATGGGTTTCTTGTAGCATGGGTCTCAAGCTGGATCAGCCATTGCTTCATGTTTCTCCTGGGTTCTGGGCCACCTTTACTGCATCACATCTTGCAGGCAGTACAAAGTGTACATCGAAGGTTTTGTGGCTGCACTGGTGGCCCTGTCCCAACAGTGGAAGCCAACCTGGTTACAGAAGATGGCCCTTTCAGGCTTCGTATCCCTGTTAGTAGGAGTCTTCACTGGCATCACTCTTGTGGATTCCTGACAGTTTTCATTGCGCTAGTTTTCTATCGCGACCCTTTAATGGACCCATTTCAGTCATTTCTCCTAGAACTCAATCCCTCCACCCTTCCTTTCCCATGAATAGTTTTCTTAGTCTGCTGGCGTTGAGTTAGGGTCGGCTTTGCATCAAACGGGTCTAAATGCCACAGCTATACCTTAAGCCTTTGACAATCTTTTAAGTCCCCCTGCTGCTACCAACAGCGGTATAGTGACAATCCAAGCATTCTCTAAAATACTAATATACTACTTTTCTCTGTCATGTTTGTGACTTCCTCATGAGTTCTCACAAGCAATTTAGAATTGATTTAAAAGTATATTATACCAATATATACCCGCACATGCAAACACAGATTCTATTAATAGTCTTTTAAAAGGAATCTAAAGCTGCATTATTTTGTTTTCAGAATTTTTCTAGACTTTCCCCACTCTTTACTTTCAAAGTCACATCCATTAATCAATACTATTTATTACTCTGATTACTTTTTTTAAAAAGGCATATGGTCTCATGTCCAGCTAATAGCCTTCTTTGGTAGTAAAAGTGTTACTAATTTCCTACTGTAACAATTATCACAAAATCAGTATCTTGTGACAACATACTTAATATTCTGTATTTCAAGTAGTCAGATGTTCAACGTGGGTCTGACTGAAGGAAAAACAATGTGTCCTCTATACTGTGCTCCCCTATGAAAAATCACTGAAATCAAACTCTACCAAACAATATAAAACATTCCTTGCATAGGAAAGGTCTAGAATTTCATGCTGTTTAATTTACTGTTTATTTTTAGAAAGTCAAAATAAAAGAATGCCTTACACAGAGCCGGAACATAAATACTAGTGAGGCGTTCAATGCAAAAGAACAAAGAATTAGTTTCATGATGTCCTATATCCTAATATAGACATCCTTATGACATATGCAAAAAGGGTTGTAAATTTTCTGTGAATAAGTGATCTCTATTTAAACCATCTTTTTAAGTGTATAATTTGTTCTTAATTCCCCTTTGGTCATTCATGATTGTACATTAAATGTGTTGAGAATAGGTAAGTGGAATTCCACATTGTAGATAGATGATTTCCAAATCAACAAAGAGAACATCAGTCATTATGTAGAGATTTTAGATATCATGTTTGATAACAGAATGTGCAGAAGCTTTTGTTGCCCTTAAGTTCTTAAATTTGCAAGAAAAAAAAGCACACAAACTATATATTGGATGGCCTGTGTGACAAACTGCTTTAGTTTTCAATATTGTAGAAAACATTTTGTTCTCTTTCTTTGATATATTTGTAGGTTCATCTATCCTCTCTACTCTGGCTATGAATGTCTATATTACTGATTTGACCAAAAGTGTTAATAGCAATTAGTCTCATAGCAGGATTTAGTAAATGGATTATAAATGACTTTAGACTTGCATTTGCATAAGCATCCAGATACTCAGTGGGATACTTCAGCTTTCAAAATGTTTTGTAGAAAATTATGATTTACATGCAGAATTGAAGACATTTAACCTCTCTATGAGAACTTTAACATGCAAAATGAAAGTAAAATCATTTCTCATTATAGTCAGAGATAAATGATGAGATGATAAATAGCTCTCCATTGTAGAAAGGTTGCATCACATAAGAACTGTTCTTACATTGTATCGATTACATGAGAGTTGAGCTTAAATGTTCTTTTTCAGATACCTGTGGGAGGTCAAGTTGTATGTTGGCAGAGAAGTTAGAGTTGAGAGATGATGATATGAACAGCAGTTTTCTGAGTTTCCTTCAGCCATTCATTTCTCAAAAGAATTAGTAATTGGTATTTCAAAGAAAAATACAATTAATAATTACATTTTGTCTATGTATGATGTGAATGAAGAAAATTAAACAAGTTTATTACTTCAGGACTAATCTAGACTTTTAGTGCTTGAACTAAGATGAACTTTATAACATAATATAGTATGTTGCTTAGATATATTTTAGCATAAAACTAACATCTTTTACTTTATTATGAATGTACTTATTTTTAAAAGTTCAATAGATGTATGCAATGTATTGTGAACATAGTTACCCCTTATTACCCTCTCTTCCAGTCCCGCTGCCTTCTTTTCAACCAGACTCCTCTCCTTCCTACATTCATATCATTTGTGTGTGTGTATATGTATCTCTCTCTCTCTCTCTCTCTCTCTCTCTCTCTCTCTCTCTCTCTCTGTGTGTGTGTGTGTGTGTGGCTCTTGTGCATATAGCTACAGCTGTTTGAATTCATGATTACAGTGGTCCTCCCAATGAGAATTTCATGAAGAACATGTAGACTCTATGATCAGCATTATCTCTGTTCAGCCTGTAACTCCATTCTATTTTTCTTTTTTTATGAATCATTTTAACTGGATTATAAAAGAGTTATTCTACAAGTTATTTCTACAAGGTTTTTTCATATATCCTTAGCATTGGTTGAATATCTCTGGACCTCTATCTTTTATTATTCCTCCACTTAAACTCTTCTAATATTGTTCCGTTATAATACCATTTCATGTGTCCAGCCTCCTCTGCCCGTTACACTCATGATTCCTAAGCTACTCATGGTCTCTATAGACACGTCAATCTAAACACATAAATTCAAGAGATCATAGAGTGCAATCTTTCTAGATTTGAATTACCTCAATGAGTATATTTTTGAGCACTAACCACATTCCTAATGAGTTCATGATTTCATTTTTCTTAAGTACTGAGTAGAATTCCATTCTATGTATGTATACATTTTCTATATCCCACTTTCAGTTGAATGACACCTAGAATGATTGCTTTTTGTTATCGTGAATAGAGTATGAATGGGTAAATATGTGCAGGTATGTCTGTACTGAAAATGTATGATCTTTGATTATATGCCCAAATAGTATAGCTGCATCATATGGTAGGTTTATATATAAACTTTTAAGAATCAGTCACAGTAACCTCCATAGTTATTGTACTAGTGTACACTTCAACAGTGAGTAAAAATTTTTTTAATATGAAACTTTATTTGAATATGAGACTTCAAAGTAGTTGTAGTTTCCATTTTACTGATGGCTAAGTGGTGTGGGATGTCCTTCTGTATATATATTGCTTTTATTAGTTAATGAATAAAGAAGCCACTTTGGCCTGTGATAGGGCAGAAGAGAGCCATTTGGGAAAGTTAAACTGAATGCTGGGAGAAAGTAGAGTCAGTGAGACATCATGTAGCTGCCAGGAACGACCGAGCAGCCTTGGCCAACAACTAAGGATATTGAACACTTATAAAAGTGCTTATTAGTCATTTATATTTCTTCCTTGAGATGCCTCTTTTAAAAAAGGTAGCATATTGCTTAGTGAATTAGTCATTTACTTGATGTTTGCATTTTTAGTTCTTTCTCTTTTCTTTATACTAATCCCCTATCTGATATTTAAGGGTAATCGTACATTTCTTACATTTTGTGGGTGCTTCTGCATTTATTTACAGTTCTTATGAAGGGTCAAGGCTTGAATATTAGCTTTTAAAAGAGGTTAGAAATCTGAGGGATATAGCTTAGTTGGTAGAGCAAATGCCTGGAATGAGTAAGGCTCTGGGTTTATTATATAGTAATATAAAATAAGTGGAACTCATTTGGAAACTTTAGGAGGAGTCTTGAGGGAAAAGGAGAGTCACAGTAGGCTCAGGGATGGGAAGTAGGAATGCAGTGAGGTTAGATCACCTGGCGTTATTTCCTGATTTGTCTTTGCTCCCTAACTGCATATACAATGCAGCTAGGTGCCTCATGCTGAACTTTTTTTTGTCCCTCACGTGACTGACATTATGAGTTTTCCCACTTTTCATATCATCGAATGCCAGTGGCCACATCAGCAGAATAGCAGGTGCCAACTGAGCTTTGGGAGATTGGCCCACCAGGAAGCAAAGTATTGTCAGGCTTTGGCTTCAGAATGTCTTTTGCTACTGCTGTGCTTTTACATATTTGTTACTGCTATTTTTCTCTGGTGTCTGTCGTGTTGGGAATGGCTGTCAAGTGATTCCTACTGCCTTAAATGTAGTGTGATTATCACATGGAAATATCCTGTTCTACTCTGTATTTTTACCTATAGATTATTATAAATATGATTTCCTCTTAAGCTGTACAGTTTAAAGTGTCTTCCCTGCCCCTGATAAAGTAGGGTCTGCACAAGATAGAAAGAAGGAATGAGGAAATGTCACACATCTAGGAGTTACATAAGCTTTACTTAAGAAATCTTATAGACTGTGCTTTAGGTTAATGATTAAGGAAAAACAATTGAAGTCCAGGAGTTAGTTCAAGTATTTCTCAATATTGGAAATTGTGTTCACAGGTCTCAGTGTGGATCACAGCTAAAACAAAACTTTAAACGGTTGATTTCATGTAAAGAGCAATTAATAAAAACTCAGAGAAAGATACTGGGGTTCAACCTGAAGACCAGAAAAGCAAATCAGTCATCAACTTGCTCTTACCTAATACTTTCTATCATAATCTGCTTACTTGCTTGCTTTCTGTCTGGATGTTTTCCTTTTCTGGTCTTCAAGTTGAACTCCAATATCTGTCTCTGAGCTTTTAATAATCATGCTTCATTTGGCACCGAATGTTTGGAGTATGAATTCATGGAAAAGTCATTTGCCTCAGGCTTTTTAGCCAGCCGCCCAGGCCAGAACTTGTATTGGAATTCCAGCTGTAGGAATTGGAACCTAAACCACTGGGTTTGGGAGAAGCCCTAGTGCTCTCAGCTCCCATCCACCATGGCTTAGCTTCCTCTCCTGCTGTGTCCATTCTTGCTGTCACCCCATGGGTCACACAGTTTTCTGCACCCCCTAAAGTTTCCTGTAGCTCCTGCAGTCCTGCGGATTGCCCCTGTCCCACGTGTATGAGGCTCCCATGTGGCTACAGCAGTTTCCCTTGACTCCTGCTACCCATGAGTAACTGCTGCAAGGCTGCCCTGACTGGCTTCTCTTTAACAAAATTGTGCTCAGTTTGGTTTTGAGTTCTGCTTAGAAAATCCATAGGTTTTTCTGACCCACATTGTTACTACACCTTAAAAGTCTTAACTAAACCAGGATTTTAACAGATGTAAGTAATCTTCTAACTATATTTTATTTTGTAGTTTGTAAAACACTCCTAACATAATGTCAGATAATATCCCATTCAGAAAATTAATAACCATTTTGTTTCTATTATGGATGGAATTCTAGGAGAGGTATATGACCTACCTGGGAAGTATACATTCTTAGCCATAGCTGCTATCAGTTTGATAATTCATACTATATCTTTAAAGAAATTGTTTGATAACAGAGTCAAGAATGAGAAACTTTTAGAAATGATACAGACTTTATAGACTAGTAATGAGACATTGGCTGAAAGGATTCATACCTTTGAAAATGATAACTGTAATTTGACAGGTAAAATTCACTCAATATCAATGGGTTATGGAACCTTACAGATTGGTATTGTGAGATTATCTGAGAGGATTCATACTGTCAAAATTGACAATCAAAATCTGTCAAAAAGTTATGACAAGCTAACAGAGGGTTGATGTGGGAGGCAATGCATTCTATGAATATGTTTTAATGCCATTGGTTATTAAAGAAGCTGCTTTTGGCCAGTGGCTTAACAGAGTAAAGCCAGGCTTTGAGCTATACTGATATAGTGGGTTGAGTCAGGAAGGAAGAAGCCATGTAGTCTTTGCCAGAGAGAGATGTGCTGAACCTTGCTGGTAAGCCACAGCCATGTGATGATACACAAATTTATAGAAATTGGTTAATTTAAGATATAAGAGTTAGCCAGAAATATGATTAAACTATTTTCCAAAGAGTATTGCAAATAATATAGTTTCTGTGTGATTATTTTGAGTTTTGGCAGCTGAGAAACAGTCTCTGCCAATAGAAAGCAATCTACATGTCCTTTAAGTAATTTCTAAGGATAAGAAGGTATCATTAATGAAAAAAATTGATAAGTTGTAATCATATGTACATGGCAAGAATCAGAGATTAATCAGTTTGATGAAATACTAGAAATATTCACTGGTCAAGAAATTCAGACTTTACAAAGTTAGTGATAAAAATCTGAAAGATGGATGTGTTTTATTTTGTAGAATTTAAAAATATCTACCACTGATACCTATTCAGGTTTTCAATAAGTAACTGCTTTGAGATTGGAAAAGGCTGATTTGGTAATCATACATTTACTAGAAGTTTTGACCATCATTAGTGTACATGCACAAATAAAGACAGACAATGCTCCAGCATATGTCTCTAAGAAAATGAAACAACTTTTGTTTAATATAACATAAATCATATTACAGATATACCACACAATCCTATAGGCCAGGCTGTTATAGAAATATTAAAGGGAACTATAAAGGATATATTAAACAAATAGAAAGGGATGGTAAAGACCCCAAGAAATAGATTATGTAATGTTTTATTAACCTTGATTTTTCTTAATTTTAATTATAAAGGAACTACAGCTGCAGGAGATACTGGACCATAGAAAAGCCTTCTAAATTAAATCAGCTGATGTACTTCAAGAATGTATTGACCTCAGAATGGAAACCAAGAAATGTATTACATTGGGGAGAGGTTTCACTCTTGTTTCCACAGAAGAGAAGCTATGGATTCCTTCAAAATTAATCAAGATTTGATTTGAAAAGGAGAAACATCTTGATAAACAGAAATGACAGATCATCCTCTGAGGTGACAATCGTATAAGTTGTAAGGAAAACTCACAAGGGTTAGGGTAGGGTTCTGATCTTCTCTTTGCAGGTAAATAGAAAATATCCACCTTTGAGAAGTCAATAGACCTTGGACATCTAGATGCCTAAAGGAGAAAAAAGCACTATTCATAAAGAATCACCAACTAAAGAAAAATCTGATTCATGATACTGGTATTCTCTGTAAGGTAAAATCGCATGACCTAACCATAGTTATCTCACTTTCATATAATACATTGGTTGTCACTATTATCTTAATATCAAAACTCGGTTTGGAGATGGGCTGTCCCTTTATCATTCTCTAAACCCAATCATGTTGTTAAAAGAAAAACTCAGCATTTCTGTCTCATATCAGGAGATCATCCTGGTGTGAGTTAGTAGAAAAATAATACTTATGGGACTAAGGTTATTCTAAAAACTTTATTTTCACAAATTATACTTCTCCCCATACCTATTTTCATCTCAATGGCGCCTTTTTCTGAATATGGCTATTGAAATTCAAATTTTTCATTTTGATATGAATAATGTTTAAGTTTTCCAGAGTGAAAAATAAATTTTCCTATAGTAACCTGTGAAGATTAAGAGTCTGTGCTTTAGTTGCAGGGTATAAGCCGCCCTGGCTCTGGGGGAAATTGAGGACTGTGGATGGACTACAGGTTTCAGAGGAAGGCAACAGTCTTCTTCCCTGTTCTCTT
>LOEQ01008357.1:28622-39100 GCA_001685075.1 Bramus lutescens
CAAACTGGACTCTCTGAATATGGCTGACAATGAGGGCTGACTGAGAAGCCAAGGACAATGACACTGAGCTTTGATTCTACTCCATAGACTGGCCTTGTGGGAGCCTAGTCTGTTTAGATGCTCACCTTCCTAGTACTGGATGGAGGGGGGAGGACCTTGGACTTCCCACAGGGAAGGAAACCCTGACTGCTCTTAGGACTGGAGAGTGAGGGGGAGGGGGAGGGGGTGAATTGGGAGGGATATGGGAGGAGGTGGAATTTTTTAATAAAGATAGAAAAAAATGAAAAAAGAAAAAACGCTGTCTGTGGTTTTTATCACCACCTCTGCATCTTGTTACTAGTCTCTCAACCTGCAAAAGACTAGTCCCTCTACAGTTGCATAAAGAAATACAGACCATCACAGAAATTGTAAAATACATGTAAATTCTTCCTTAGGTTCTTCTTGTCATGTCACAGTAATAAGAAAATTAATTAATGCAATGCATAATTAACATCTGCCAGCATTTGAATAATGTGATTTGAAACATGCTCTTTGATGTTTCCAAGAATAATTTAGATTATTAGATCATGATTTTTTCAATATCTTACAAGTAAGTCTTAAGTATGGATTCCAATATACACAACTAACAAATAACAGACATGGAATCAATTCAAGGTTTTTCAAATTTTAAAGATGCTCAATAACTTTCTTTCCCTTGGTGACAGGGAATGTTATATATAATAGTTATTCATATGCTTATAGTATATATGTATATATGTAATATATTATAGTGAGAAAAATTTCTAAGAATTGAGAATGAGAAATAAACTTGCGAAATAATACACTCTAACATCATTACAGGTAATTGCCATTGAACTAGCATTTACCAAATCAAATTTCCATTGGATGCACATTAGTGTTCAAATCAAAGACTCCACTTCCTGGATTTAAATCTTAGGACCCTGTGGCAAGTGTCAAGGCCCAGTGAATAGGATAAGTTTTTTTACAAATGTGTGGGTGCAATGCTAACCCACAAAATCAGGTTGCTATTGTGGCCATACTAGTAATCTTATCATCTGTGGGTTCTATTTCTCCTTTGTCTTGAGACATACAGATTTTATCACTCAGAATGATACTTTGTTTCTCCCCTTGCAAACAATTTATACAGCACTTAGAACACCCCAATGCAAATTCTTTTATATGAATGTAGTGTAATGTTTAGGTAGCAAGGAGAACCTGGACCTAAATTACTGAGTTCAAATTTCCTTGCAGGTTTTTTACCTTTTTGAACATTTTAGTCTATTAATGTCTCAAGTTTTTCGACGGTTAAATTTGAAACATGATGATGATGATAATGATTTTGATAAAGGAAACAATAAATGTAATCAAGGTATTAATGATTTAGTAAGTGTCATTTGAAATCCATGTTCAGAGGTATCTGGAACAGCATGCCTAAATACACAAACTCAAACCCTTCCCTGATGAATCTGACTAGATATGTTCTCTAGTCATTCTCTATTCCCTGCTGAATTTTGTTTATTTACATGGACCTGGTTGCATTACCCTCTTTAACAATTATTTGTCTCCCTATGTCCCTAACAACAGTAGCTTTAAAGTTGACTGAGAAGAAATATTATTTCTACCAGTCTTTCAATACCATACAAGACTCAGGCACAGCAGAATATAAGCATTTTTAAAGGCAGTAGTGTGACTTATTTTTATATCCTTTCATCTGAGAGCACTACTCTGATGTCTATAACAGCCTTTCCAATTTGCCAGACCATGAGAGCACTAAATAAGGGTGGAAATTGTTGCCCTCTGATGGGCTCATTTAGTCTTTTTATGTATATGCTAGGTAAAATAATTGGCCTACAGAACCGTCTGAACCTTAGTTCTTGGAATGGGTTATATTATGTGACAAAGACTTTTACAGATATGGCTACATTAAAAAGGTTGGGATGAGGGATAAACTTAGATGCTCCAGATGGACTCAATATAATCACAAGGCTCTTTGTAAGCCAGAGACACCAAACAGGAATCTACAGACAGCTTCCACATGCTAGGAGAAGGAGAGGGAATTCTCAATTGGAATCTCTCAAGGAGCTCAGTCCTACTGACATACTGATTTTAAGTTTTCTGTCATTCAAAACTATGCAACTCCACATTTGTGTTGCTCTGAATCCCTAAATTTGTTATAGTTTGTTACAGTAACAAGAAATTGATGAACAGGGCCTTGGAAGTAAAAACAAACAGTAAAACGAAAGAAGGAAAGAAGAATGAAAGTAAACACATTTGGCTACAAATGACAGCTCTGCTAGGCTACAAGAAGAAGACTGGCTCACCACAGTTGTTGAAGATCAAGAAACAGCATGGGAATGGTTGCAAACTATTTTTAAATCCAGCACATTAAATGATTTCTGCTTAGAAATCAATGACAATTTGTACAAGAATAAAGAGAAGCACAACATTGCAATAAATAAAATAGGAGGAAAACAAAATTTAAAGTAACACCTTTGTTCATTTTAGCCCATAGATATCACAAACCAAGTGAATAATTTCTTTATGCAAACACAGTCTCTGGAATGATGAAGCAGCTTTACTTTCTCTTGCATGATCTCTGATATGAATTGCTGTGCTCAGGTCTCCCTTTCTATGCCCCACTGTCTCTACTCCCTAATTGTACCTTCAAGCAGAAGCTCTTAAATGGAGGCTCATGGGGAAAAGGAACTAAAGAGAATAGCAGTGGAGGGGCTGAAGCTGTCATTCTCATTTTAATAAAGGGTCTGTGAAAATGCCATTGCTGGCAAAGCCGCCTTTATTCCCCCTGTATTTTCAATCAGATTTAATTTGAATTAAATAGGAATAAAAACTCTTTACCATTGCACCCTAATGACTGTAATTTTCTTTCAAGCTGTTACTTACAGACACAGTATGCTGCACCTTGGAAAGAACATTCCAAGCACCTCAGCCCATCTTACTTATAATTGAGTCTTGAGGATAATGTCATGAAAACTGACTTAAAGGGGAAATTTCAATACAGGGGATTAATATGAAGTGCAAACCCTTCTGGATCTTCCAAAAGAAGAGAAATTATTTGCTTTCAATTTTTTTTTTATTTTTAGGTTCATTATTCTAACTGGTCCAAATATACTGCCTTGGCTTTTTTGGGGGGTGGGGGTGCATAGGACTCTTGACAGTGTCTCTATGTGAACACGTCACTCACCACATAGTTGTAACCCCAACTGCCAAATCCAAAATGTCTCCATTAAGACTTCTAGTAGCTCAACTCTTTGGTGCCAGATGGCATACAAATTGGTCCCTTTCTACAGATGCAGATGTCACAGTGCCCAGAGTTTGTTAGAGTTTCTACATCCATTCCTACTGGGAATATAATTTGGTAGAATAACTCTATGCCTTACCTGTCAATGATTTGCAGAACACAGACTCATTTCCTGATGATAGCTGTCATGTGGGCACCCCTCTCTTCAGCAGAATGGCAAAACATTCCAATGTAAAAGTGGGAATTAATGGGAATTTTTAATTTATGCAATTGCTTGAATATATACTAGGTAGAAGGAGAAACATTCTAGAGATTAGACTGGTTGCCATAATAAATCTCACTGAATGAGAGCTTTGGTTTTAATTCTCACCTTTCCTCATTGGCAAGGCTACCAAGGAACAGTCTTAACCTATGTGTGGCAAACAGAGGGGGAGGTGACTGACTGTTTGCATTAGTATCATTTCTTGAATATGCAAAGGAACCAATAATGGATGTTGATAATGTCACTAGACTTACAAAAAAGTTTTAAATTGAAAAAGAAAATGCAAGCCTGATATTTTAAATGTTCTTTTTGTTAATATTTCATAGCTGTATTCAGTTTTCAGAAGTAGTTCTGGTCTTGTCCTCGCAGACTCTGACTACAGTATATAGTGCATAAAATTACCAAATTAGCTGTTACCTGCCAAACACATTTAAAAATTATAGAAAATTACTAAATTATAACCAAGCCATCAGCATTAATATATATATATGTATATATACATATGTATATAAACCATTTATAGTCACATATGAATTTGAGGTAAAATATTTAGTGTTTAAGAAGCTTAAGAACAAACACAAAATTTTTGTTGTATGTCATTACTAGACCAGTAACCATTATTATATAAAATATATTTTAGAAAGCACCAACTTAATAAAAATATCACAATCACAATTTTATGAGAAAAAGGTTATTTTCCATAAAGTTTTAAGATACCACACTGTACCGTATGAATCTCTGTCACATACACACACAAACACACACACATACACACATTACAACTGAAACTAATAAAATTAAATAAGAGGTTAAAAGGTATCAATACTTGCCCAAGGTCATAGCTTCATTCTATTAAGAGATAAAGTAAATCAAACAGATTCCAGCTTAGTTCCACCTATATCAAAGCAAATTTTCTCACATTTTGTAGAATGGATGTAGGGAACTCCTACAGCCACAATTTACTTATCTGTCAATTGCAGGAAATAACTCTTTCAGGCTCCTTATGGAGTTTGACCTATGGCGAACAGTTATTTCAACTGTAATGACAATAATGGTCCTTAGTAATACAGTTATCTAGTGTTACATGTATAACAAATTATTTTGTCAATTTCAATTTAATATATATCCTTGAAGTTTGAAATTTCATCTCTTTAGTGGCTTGTGATTTCCTCACTAACTTGAATTTGTAACTGTGTCTTGCTTTTGCTGAGCTTTAGTCTCCCTATGAAAACAGATAAATAACCTTTATTGCCTTTCTTAAGTGTTCTGTGTGCCTGACTGCAAATGCTAATGTATTTATACTGCAGTTTCACTGACTGGGTCTCCACACCTTACTTCTCAGTTCTGTTACCCATTTTCCATCATAGCTCTATTGCTTGATTTCCTTGTTATTTCTGATAAAATTGATTTTTGTTAAACCTAGCCTCCAGCTTTCATCAAGTTATCTTAAACTAATGAGTGATGCTTATAATTTATAAACATGGAGAAGAAAGTTATTTATATTCTAAACAAACAACTGATCTCATTATCAAAAAGCATCTATTGCACTTAAGAGACGTACTCAAACTGCCTAATATCGAAAAAACTGAGCTAATGAACATAAAAGTTCAAGAATAATGCCTGCTTCCCAGAGGTTGTGGTAACTACTTCTTTCTATCCATAATCTTTATTTAGAGTTTCAGTAGTTCATTTTTAAATACTATGACCATCATAACAAAAAATGTCACTAGCAATTTTGTCCCCTTGAACATGTCTTAATTTGTAACCATGGTTGGCCTGAAACTATGTGTAAAGCTTAGAATTTGGCTTTAGACTCACAAAACTCTCCTGCCTTTGGTTCCCAACTGGACTGCAGGAATTAACAGTATGTGCCACCATGACTGGATTTTTAATAATAACTTGGAAAACACTGCTAGAATTCTGTTTACTACATATAAAACTGCCATGTTTTTCTTTATTCATTTGGTTATAAGCAAATGATTTTCCCTAAATGTTACCATGTTTAGGAATAACAAACCTTCCCTAATGTTATATTACAGTTCAGATACTTTCTGTTGTTTAGTACAACTGATGTAGAACTGTTATTAAACATCACTGCTTCTCATTCTGTCTCCCTCTTCTTTCTGAGGAGAGCTATTGCGTTAAATTGGGGTTCATGAAGATAGTGCTATGAACAGCAACGATGATTCTTGTTGACTCTCAGAATGATGTATTTGATCATTGTAGCTCATTTTTAGTACAGTGGTTGAGCATTGTGGCACTGGGACTTATAGAAAAGTTTTTGATTCTGTAATCATATTTGTTGGGAAGTTGTAATCAGCAAATGCAGATGATGGGGTGAATGTGGTTTGAACATAATCACTTGTAGAAAAAGAGGTCAATAAGTCAACTTTTTTTAACTGTTGTCATAAAATATGCAAGCTTCTTGAAAAGTTGTTTATGTGCTTAATTTGTCTACTTATCATTATTATTGTTGGGTTTGCTTTTGGGGGAAACTCGATAATTCATTTTTCATTGTCAATCATTTTTAAATTTTCACCTTATAAGTTTCTTCTCTAGATACAAAAATTTCACCTAGTTAATATTTTACTGAAATCTTAATATTATAAACTTATGGAATGAAAGAAGTGGCTATGATAGTAATAAATTTAGAGAAATTTAGTGAAATAATGAAAATAGGAGTTACATGCTGAAATGAATAAGATATGCTGTAAGCTAAGGAGTAAACCTGCTTTAAGTTTTCTGTGATAGAAATTCAAACGAATATGTAAGCAAATGAACCTATGTATGGAAATGGGCAGTGTAACATGTGGGCCTGCTTGTTGGGGTTTCTGTCCTGCCCGGTTCCCACAGTCATTAGGTCCCAAAGAAATCACGCAAATTGCCATATTAATGATAAAGTAATTGGCCCATTAGCTCAGGCTTCTTATTATCTCTAATAATTTATATTAACCCATTATTCTTATCTATGTTAACCACATGGCTCAGAACCTTTTTCAGCGGGACAGGTCACATCCTGCTTATTTGGTGTCTGGACAGGACTGCAGAAAGAGCTTCCTTCTTCCCAGAATAATCCTGTTCTCATTGTCCTGCCTCTGATTCATATCTGGTTGTCCCGTCTATACTTCCTGCCTAGCTACTGGCCAATCAGCATTTATTTAAAACATAATTGACAGAATACAAAATTGTCCCACACCAGGACAGGATCAATGGCATCAGTATGCAAGGCAAGCTAATCTAACTCTTGCAATCAAATCTGATTACAGTCTCATGGAAGTCTGATATACAGAAACCTCCACAACAATAAATTAGTAATCCACATGAAATCAATCTCATGCTGGGTATTTAAACCTATAAAATATGGTGTTTTCATTAGTGGTTACCATAGATATTCTTGCATTATTTGTACAGTACAACATAATTTCTCAAGAAAGAAAGAAAGAAAGAAAGAAAGAAAGAAAGAAAGAAAGAAAGTTTATCCCTTCCATCCTTCCTTTTTCCTTCCTTCCTTTCTTTTAAATTAATAATAGATTCTTTTCCTCGAGACATTGGTGGCACATGCATTTAATCCCAACACTTGGGAGGCAGAGGAAGGTGAATCTCTTATTTCCAGGCCAGTTTGGGCTACAGAGTAAGTTGCAGGATAGTCAAGACCACATAAAGAAACCCTGTCTCAAAATAAATAGATAGATAAAACTAAGAAAAAAATTAAAAGCTATTTATGAATATAATATTTAAGAATTATCAGAATAAAAATAAACCAAGAGTATAGAGATATACACGTGAAAGAAAGAACTGTCTTAGTTTCTCTGCTTTAATTTCAAAGTCAGAATTACAGAATTTTGGGTAATTTTTACATTATATATTTTTAAATTATATATATATTATATTACATTATATACAAACAGGTTGAGTCACAGTACTTCAGATCTGTAGAATATGTAGTTTTTAGCTTTATCTTTTCTAACAATGATACATTTCCTCATTATATTTGTCTCCTCCAAACTGAGCAGTTTTTATCAATTCTTGGGGTGAGTAAGTCTGGAAATGCTTCCCTAGCTACTGTCTAGGACAATGTCAAAATGAAGCTCTGATGCCCAGCCCCTCAACAATCCATTCCTCTGTTTTTGCTCAGAAAGGGACATGTCTCCCATCAACATCAAGTTGCAGTAAGACTAAGAACTATCCCTTAAAATAAGGCTGGGAAGGTGCCCTTGTATGAGGAATGAGTTCCCAAGTGCCAGTCCAAGTGTTGGAGAACAGCCCCTGCTCTCACTGTTAGAAGTCCCACAAGTAGACCACACTACACAACTGGTGCATGCATATACTGGGTCTAAGTTGGTCACATGCAGGCTCTGTGGATGTTAGTTGAGTGTGAGTTCCTATGAACCAGATTAGTTGTTTCTTTGAGTTTTCTTGTGGTGTCCTTGACCCTTCTGGATCCTACAATCCTTCCTCCTTCTCATGAGAAGTATTCTCCAAGCTTGGGCTAATGTTTGGATGTGAGTCTCTGCATCTGTTTCCATCAGTTACAGAATGAAGGCTCTCTGATGACAATTTTTATAGGCACCAGTAGGATCACAGGAGAGGGACAATTCAGGTGAGGTATTCACTGTTGTTATGAGTCTTTCTGGGTTCACCCTTGTAGATTCGTGGGAGTTTCCCTTGCATCCTGTTTCTACCTGGTCCAGAAATGTCACCCCCTCACAGTCATCTCTTTCAGAACTCTCCCCCCACATATTCCCCCTAAATTGATGTCTCATGTTCCCATTTTCACTTGCCCCCAGTCCATCAAGCAGAATTCTTCTATTTCCCTTTCTCATGGAGAGTCATGCATACTCCCTTGGGCTCTTTTTGTTACCTAGTCACTCTGAGTCTATGGATTGTAGAATCATTATCCTTCATTTTACAGGTAATGTCCAATTTGAACATATACCATGTTTGCCTTTCTTGATCTAGGTTGCCTAACTGAAGATGCTTTATAGTTGCATCCATCTGTCTTCAAAATTTCTGATGTTGTTGTATTTAACAATTTAGTAATATTCCATTGTGTAAATATACCACATTTTCTATATCCATTCTTTGCTTAAGGGGAATCTACACTATTTCCAGTTTCTGGCTATTACAAATAAAACTGCTATGAACATAGTTGAGCAATGTCCTTGTGGTATGATGGAGCATCCTTTGGCTATATTCCCAAGACTGGTATAGCTGGGTCTTCAGGTAAATTAATTCCCAATTTTTTTGAGAAATGGCTATATTGGTTTCTAAATTGGTTGGACAATTTTCAGTCCCACCAGCAATGGAAGAATGCTCCCCCTTTTTCACATTTGCTCCAGCATAATCTGTCATTTGTGTTTTTGATCTTAGTCATTCTGACAGGTTTAAGATCCAATCTCAGATTCATTTTGATTTGTATTTTCCCGATGACTATGGACAGTGATCATTTTTTGAGTGTTTTCCTTTCATTTGAGATTCAGTGTTGGGAATTCTGCTTAGATCTTGACCCCATTTTTTTAAAAATTTTATTGTTTGGTTTTTATAGTTTATCTCTTTATATATTTTGGGGATCATCTCTCTGCTGGATATGGGATTGGTGAAAATCTTTTCCCATTCTGTAGGCTGCTGTTTTGATCTGTTGACAGTGTCCCTTGTCTTATATAAACTTTCAGTTTGATGACACCACCTTTATTAATTTTTGATCTTATTATCTGTACTACTGGCGTTCTATTCAGGAAGTTGTTTCCCCATGCCAATGCATTCAAGGTTATTTCCCAATTCCCCTTCTGTCAGGGCCAGTGTGATAAAATTTATGTTTTTGCATTTTTTCTACTTGGACAAGAGTTTTCTGGATCTATTTGTATTATTCTACATGCCAACATCCATTGAAACAGCACAATTCGTTGAATACGCTTTGTTTTTTTCATTGTATAATTCTAGTTCTTTGTTGAAAATCAGTAATCCAGAGGTGTGCGGATTTATCTCTGGATCTTCAATTCAAATCCATTTATCTTCTGTCTATTTTTACACCAATATCATATTGTTTTTTATTACTATTGCACTGTAATAGAGTATGAAATCAGAGATGGTAATACCTCTGACAGTTATTTTATTATACAGGATTGTTTTAGTACTCCTGGTTATTTCATTTTCCATATGAAGTTTAGGTCTGTAAGAATTGTGTTGGAATTTTTTATGGGGATAGCAATAAATCCATAGATTTATTTGGTAAGTTGGCCATTTTTACTGCTAATCCTTCTGATCCATGATAATGAGAGAGTGTTCCATCTTCTGATATCTTCTCGAATTTCTTCTGCAAAGTATCTCAACCCAGAGTAGTGAAGGGCCAGATGGCTTCAGTGCAGAATTGTACTAAAATTTCAAAGAAGAGTTAATACCAGTCTTCTTCAAATTATTTTAAGAAATAGAGACAGAAGGAACACTACCAAATTCTTTTTAAAATTTTATTTATTTATTAAAAATTTCCACCTCCTTCCCTCCTCCCATTACCCTCCCACTCCCCCCAGTTCCCCTCCCCCTCCCTCTCCAGTCCTAATAGAAGTCAGGGTGCCCTGCCCTGTGGGAAGTCCAAGGTTCTCTCCCCTCCATCCAGGTCTAGGAAGGTGAGCATCCAAACACACTAGGCTCCCTGAAAGCCATTACATGCAGTAGAATAAAAACCCAGTGCTATTATCATTGGCTTCTCAGTATGCCCTCAATGTCAGCCACATTCAGAGGGTCCAGTTTGATCACATGCTCGGTCAGTCCCAGTCCAGTTAGCCTTGGTAAGCTCCCATTAGATCGGTCCCACTGTCTCAGTAGGTGGATGCACCCCTCGTGGTACTGACTTCCTTGCTCATGTTTTCCCTCCTTTTGCTCCTCATTTGGACCTTGGGAACTCAATCCAGTGCTCCAATGTGGGTCTCTGTCTCTATCTTCATCCATCGCCAGCTGAAG